>CAWZYM010000355.1:0-10000 GCA_963966185.1 Rhabditoides inermis | reverse complement strand
TTTCATCTGACTCATTTCAGACAACTATGTATTTATTTAGTTTTTTTCCAGACAGTCGAGTGATGTTCCCCACCGCGTTCTTCGTCTTCTGCTCCTGGTACTGGTGGTACTATAACTGGTACCAGAACCACGAGGAGGAGTAGCCGGGGCGCCCCGTCGGGCGCCCCGCGGTGGCCCCGCGATACTCGGAACCCCGTTCAATTGAACCACGTCTGTCCAATTCTATTATCTATCCATCTTCCTAATACAAATGAGACAAAGGGGGCGTTGTCCTCTATTGACATTCTCTCTTTCTTTCTTTCTCTCTCTCTCACTCTCTCGCTCTTATCCTTCGAGGCAATATACAACAATCTCATTTCACTTTCGTTCTCCGAGGAAGTGCGAATTATATGTGACTTCTCCACTCTTTTAATGTATGAGCCATTCGCGCACAAGTGCCTTTCTTCATCAGACTTTACATCAAAGTCGACTTCTCTCTCTCTCTCTCTCTCTCTCTCTCTCTCTCTCATTCGCTCTCTCTCTCTCTCGACCGCCTCACGTGTTTCGGATGTATAATTTTATACACACACAAATAATATTCTAGCCGACATATGTGATATATTCTCCGTTCTCGCATCATCCCGTTTTATAAATCGTTTCATTGGATGCGTGTGCTGCCTAGCAATTCTACAAAAAAAACACATGGTAGAAAAAAGATAGAAGAGCGTTTGCGCAATTGAAATGCATCTCTGGTTGCAGTGAATGGAAACGACTATCTCTCTCTCTCTTTCTTTCTTTCTCTCTCTCTCCCTCTCTTTCTCTCTGCCGATGTAATGACTTCAGAGTCAAATAGCGCGTTTTTATACGATTTCACTGTACTTATAGATTACTTGTTCGTGTGATTCCCCGCACTCTAGGGATCTCGTTAGACTTATCACACGATCCGCGTAAGAACCGGACGAGGTGGGACCTAGGAACTTAGTGCGCGGTTATAGCGGTTTTCAAGGGTGCTCTACAAGGTAGTATAGGTGATTTTGTCCCAATATGCAAATTTGGTCAGTTAAGGGACCATGACCTCAAATCAGTCAGTTTTCGTCCAAAATTGTTTTTAATAGCTTGTTCGATTGCTCTTGATATCATAAGACTTTTTGTACATAAACATTTTTTTCATAAAACAAAAAAGAAAAAGTTATGATCAATTTTTTTTTAAAATTTCATATTTTATTTTTTTGAGATCTTTTCGCCTTGAAACAACAAAAACGACCAACACCATTCGATTCTACGCGTTAAATCAAATTACTATGATTTTTTTCGTGAAAATCTGGTGTTGCCTTTTCTTCCATCCAGAGCGATGAAAATGGCCCGAAATAAGAATTTTGCCATTTTCCAAGTCTTTCGTTTCGAAACAACAGAAACCACTATTATATTCGGATTTTGCACCTTTGAATCAGTCTGTGTAGTTGTTTTCAGGCAAATCTGATGTTGCCTTTGTGTTCATCCGTGATGTTGAAAATGGCCTAACTATCAATCGCAAAATTTCATGATAACGCCAGAAGGCAACACTAAACTTGCATAAAAACAATTACGTAGACTAATTGAAAGGTGCAAAACCCGAATATGTAAGTGGTTTTTGTTATTTCAGAAGGATATAATTTAAAAGTGACAGAAAAATGCGAATTTTCACACTTGAGCCACTTACATCGCCTTAAATGAGCAAAAAGGCAACACCGGATTTGGCTATAAACCAACACATATACTAATCAAGAGGTGTAGAATCCGAATATAGTAGTGATTTATGTTGTATCGGAACGAAAGACTTGGAAAATGGCGGGAAAACGCAAAGTTTTGAATTCGAGCCATTTTCATCGCTCTGGATGGAAGAAAAGGCAACATCGGATTTGGCTATAAACCAAAACTAATACTAACTAAAAAATGTGGAATCCGAATATAGTAGTGGTTTCTGTTGTTTCGAAACGAAAGACTTGGAAAATGGCGGTAAACCGCAAAATTCTTATTTCGGGCCATTTTCATCGCTCTGGATGGAAGAAAAGGCAACACCAGATTTTCACGAAAAAAATCATAGTAATTTGATTTAACGCGTAGAATCGAATGCTGTTTGTCGTTTTTGTTGTTTCGAGGCGAAAAGATCTCAAAAAAAAATAAAATATGAAATTAAAAAAAAAATTGATCATAACTTTTTTCTTTTTTGTTTTATGAAAAAAGTGTTTATGTACAAAAAGTCTTATGATATCAAGAGCAATCGAACAAGCTATTAAAAACAATTTTGGACGAAAACTGACTGATTTGAGGTCATGGTCCCTTAACTGACCAAATTTGCATATTGGGACAAAATCACCTATACTACCTTGTAGAGCACCCTTGAAAACCCCTATAACCGCGCACTTAGCTCCTAGGTCCCACCTGCCCGAAATTCGTCCGATTCTTACGCGGATCGTGTGTTATATAGACAGGCGCACGTGTGTCTTACTCAGTACCTTAGTGCATCACGAAATTCTTTGAACATTTGGGATGCGCAAAAGTGGTTTCATGAATTTGTAACTGAACCGCTTCCCATGAGAGCATGTGATGTCATAATGACATCTAAAGTAGTCGTCAGTCTCTTCAAACGACTTCGAATTAACTTCAAACTACTTTGCCTTGCGATATGCCTTACGATTTGAATTCGAATTACTTCAAATGACCCCAAACCACTTCGAATTACTTCGGATTACTTCTGATATGTTTTATAAGAGACCGACCGCTTCTTAATGGAGTGTCTTCTGTGAATGAACGGACACTTCTAGATTAGACATGATTTGGGTGATCTCTTCGCTTCTTTTCGTCAACGCTGCCGCGTCGCAAGAATGTGAGTGTTGTTTTATTTTTGTGTAAAAGTCCAAACCAGGTTGCGGTAGGTGAACCTGCCGATGGGTCATGTTCGATGGTTTCATTCCTTTCATTACGTACTCTCATAACGAAACGGTCTTGATGACTACTCGCGCGCTGACTAATACTTTGCATGTACACCTGCACTGTAGTAATAATAATAATAATGGTTTATCCATAGGTGCAGACTAAACACAAACACAAAATACAAACTTGGGGCGGAATGTACAAAGGTTTAGTGTTTTGTCCCCGGATGGGTCCTTGGAGGGTATTGCTCCCTATAGCAAAGCCTCATCCGGTAGCATCTTTCGAGAATCTTCTTTCTTCTTCCATATAGAGTATGCGGCCTTGATCCATCCTCGAACGCGTGAGCCTTATAGTACCATTCCAATTAAGCATCTCTGTCGCGCATAGTTTGCACAAACGTCTACAAACCAGCAGTCGGAAAATGTCTTCCCTTCTCTTGCTAGAGCGCCATTTGAGTGTGGAAATATAAAAAAATGACGTCATGTGGACTTGAAAACACCAATACATTCAGTAATCAGTATACAAACATAATTTTTTTGCATACATTTGCCAGCGCAAACCAAACCATATCACATGCGTGCACAATCAATCAATCAATCAATCAATCAATCAATCAATCAATCAATCAATCAATCAATCAATCAATCGTTTGATTGGAATCGTTATATCTGAATATGACAACACAATCACAACACGATGATATGGAGCATACAGTAGTGCCTAAGTTGCTTGATACATAGGCTAACGCCGAGGAATGACCGGTAAGTTGACGAGGTTAGTGGCGGGAAGACGATACTTGATCGATAATCATTCCTGGACCATTAGAGTACCATTATTGACGTGTGAGCTGCGGGTTATTCTTTGCAACCATGCCAATCAGTATCTCCTAGCTGCTTCCAAATGAGAGTACTTCCCGTCGCCTCACTGGTGGATCGGAAAGGTTCGGGAGTGTTCATGCGTGCACAATGTACATGAAAATAAACGATTCTGGATGAAAAATTATTTTATTTTATTTTATTTTATTTTATTTTATTATATCACATGCTTGCAGGCTCGCTGGCTGCTCTGCTCGCCGGCGCCCCGTCGACTCCAGAATGCAACCTGCAGGCGGTGCAGAGCGAGACCGAGCAGGGGTGGGGAGAGAGAGGGAGAGAGAGAAAGAGGGGGGAGGGAGGGAGGGAGAGAGAGAGAGACAGAGAGAGAGAGAGGGAGGGGGGGGGGAAGAGGGAGAGAGAGGGAGAGAGAGGGGGGGGGGAAGGAAAGGAGAGAGAGAGAGAGAGTTTTAATTTACCGGCTGTTTTATATATGTAAATGATCGACTCCCTCCGCACTCCTTCCGAGAGATCTTTACATTTTCCTTTACGATAGAAGCGTTCATATTCCAGCCCGGCTCCCCTCACTCGCCGCCCTGTTCCAGCCACGGACGGATGAGAAGCCCTACCTGCTGGAGCTCATTCAGAGGGACATGGTGAAGAGGTCATTGGAGATACAGTGTGAGTAGAATCTCTCTCTCTCTCTCTCCCTCTCTCTCCCTCTCTCTCTTTCCCTCTCTCTCTCCCTCTCCCCCCTCTCTCTCTCTCCTACTCTCTCCCTCTCCCTCTCCCTCTCTCTCTCTCTCTCTCTCTCCATCCTCCCTCGTTCCAGTCTGTCCCTCGGGCGACTCTGTGTGCCGCGTGGGCCGACAGCGGGCCTGCATCTGTCCCAGATCGTTCGTCTGCGACCCGCATGAGGGAATCGTGCACCGATGCGTCAAGCTCGGCTACTACGACATTTAGAGAGATGGAGAGAGAGGGAGAGGGAGAGAGAGGGGGAGAGGGAGAGAGAGAGAGAGAGAGAGAGAGAGAGGGAGGAAGAGAGAGAGAATGCACTGATAAAGGAGTTGATCAACTGTGTTGTCATGGTGGTGTTTTGAGTTTTACCGAGATTGTGCTAGGAATGAACTCACTCAGGCGGATACTGTCACTGTTTGGACGAAAAAAGATTTTTTTGCCAGAACCAAACAACGTATTGTATTTCACATAAGTTTGTTCTTCTCACTCAGCGGATAATTCATATGATCTCCTAATGACCCATCAAAGTAATTATTAAAGTCAGATTTCAAATACACACGTTGCCTCTTTACTCGCATCGTTCGGTCTGTGAATCGGCGGCCACAAAGGTTGCCCTTTCCACTCTCCACTACCACTTCCCGCCTACTGTCTGCTGGGGAGTGTGAGAGTGAAGTGCTCTCTGATTCAGCCATCAGCATTTGTCTGACAGCCCACTCACAGACATTGGCGTTCTCCTAGACAGATACGTTTCTTTCTATTCCTGTTCACAACATTACTATTCGCCACATATTCTGGAATTCTGCTGCATACATCAGCTGTTATGGTATTAGTTCGACCAATCGAAAAGGTGAGTGTGGGAAACTATGTATGATTTCTCTCTGTCGATCGATTATTTGTTATCTCTTATACAAAAACCACGGTACCAGTGAGTGCGAAATCAACACTGCGAATTCTAATGGAGGTTGGGAGATGAATTCGATGAAACAGGATATGCGGCAAAAGTTATAAGACAAAGCCCCTTTCAATAAAAAGGTTGAACCAAGGTCGAACGGATTATTCTCGGTTATATGTTCAGGATGCTGAACAACGTGGAAGAGGAGCTGAAGAGGGCGCAGGACCCGGAAGCGATGCCGGAAACAATCAGTCCGCCACATATTCTGGAATTCTGCTGCATACATCAGCCGTTATGGTATTAGTTCGACAAATCGAAAAGGTGAGTGTGGGAAACTATGATCTCTCTCTCTCTCTCTCTCTCTCTCTCTCTCTTTCTCTCTTATCTCTTTCCGTGTGATGAAATGCTAATTAGGTGTCTAATTATCATTAGATGTGCTTTTCCCGCACACTCCATCTATCCCAGATATTAGCAAAACTCGCGCTACAGCTAACCATTTTATTACACTGATTATTTTTCCCTCGCAGGTTCTCTAGATTATGTGCAAGGCTTTTACTAACCGGATATTCTTTTTACGTTCCTTATTATGTTATCCAATCGACTAAAAAAATCGACAATTTGCTCATCTGTTTCCATATCCGAATGGCTGCATTGATTTGTCCTAATATAATTGTTCAGCTCCATTTGCATTTGTTTTTTTTGGTTGTTGGTCACGGTGAAAGGCCGGCTCCCATGCTGACTCATGTTTGAGTGCTCGTAATTTCTCTCTCGCTTGTCAGGTCGCCTTTGCGCCCCCTTTCCGAAGTTTCTGTGGAGAATCGCCCCGGTCTGAAGGTATTCAGGAACTATGAACTATAGACATCGCTTGCATCGCGTTGCGTTTGGTTTTTCTTCTTTTTTTTACCTCGTCTCTTTTTACCTCGTCTTTTCAGGTTCTTTTGCTTGAAGAGGTGTTTATATGCACGATTCCCCCTTCACTACTTTGTCTGTTGCGGACCGGTCGCACCTACCTGGAAATACTCAGGTGGGTTTTCCTTCCCACTCTCTCTCTCTCTCTCTCTCTCGCTCTCTCTCTCTCTTTTATTGTGTTCTATAGGGGGACCTTTCCGTCTATCCGCGTGAAGGCTTATGAGCGCCTCATCGTGCTTGAGAGCGCGTTCAACTGACCTCCGGGTCTATCTACTCTCTCTAATTTCTCTCTACTTTCTCATATCTTCGTATTCAAGAGGGCGTCTCCTCACGTCTGCACGCGCTCGAGGTGTGTTATCATGTGTTTGCTTGTTGTCTGTGTATCTCATTCTGAGTTTTCTAGAAGGTACTATCCAATCTCCGCGTCTCCATCCTAGATGCCCTCCTACTCTTCTCCCGCCTTGATTACTAGTATTAGTTTCGCATTGGCTAATTATGGATAAATTTTCTTTGCTATATTCTCACTATTTTCTCGTTTTGTTATTGTATGGAGTTGATTATTTGAAGAGTCTCGTAGTTTTTTTTTTTAAAATTAAGTTTTATTCTTAAAATTTTCCCGCCAGTTTGCAGTGTAGCGCGCGTTTGCTAATCGATTTAGCATTGTTGCGCTCTGCGGCGAATGGTTTTTTTTTTAAATATTGCGCTGCGTTTTTTTTTGGTGTTTTCGTACGAACTATCGGGAAAGGAACTGTGTATGGCAGTGTTCTACAACGACAAAAGTGCGCGCACTCCACGCCACCTTCGCGCGCACTACGAGCGCACTCCACGCTGCTTGTTGGCAACCCTGCCCTGAGATGGCGCGAAGCTCGCAATTAGTGCGCGCGAAAGCCGCGCGGAGTCAGCCAATGCCAATTTCGTTGCGCTCTACATTCCCTTCAGTGGTGTAAATAGCAATAGGTCCAATCAATAAACAACTATTTATTTCAGAGTGTGAACGTATTAGTACACATCAAATAATGCAAACATGAGTACAAAAATGGGGGTCGGTCGTGAATATCAATAAGGGGTCATCACTCGGCTCCGCAGCTCGATGACTCCATTCTCCATCGACCCCAGGAAGACGCCTCCGAGTTCTATAAACATAAGCATTACATACATACAAAATATTATCGATAATATCAACCATAACATAGCATGAGCGAACCTCCGGTCTGCGCATCTCCAGGAGGGACACAGCGATGGGGTGACGGCGGACGTCGTCTCCGATGACAGAAGAAGTCATCTACAGAAATCAAATTGTAAATATAACAAAAACAAATAAAAGAATGAGAGTAAGGTTGCAAAAGATATGTTTGATGACGACAGAGACGCATAAAACATGCAAGTCACAACACATCAAAACGCTCACCTCGGTGTTGATGGTGAAGCGGGCGAATAAAAAGGCCTAGAGTCCATCTTGTTGAACGCAACGATGAGCTGAATTGAGGAAGAAAGAATACATCACAAATATTTCAAACTCATGTGTGCATCATCATCTTCACGAGAAATTAGAAGAACAACGAACACGAGGGAGAAAGTGCGACAAAACGGTGATTCTAGCTATACTCATTCACACAGCAAATCAAATCAACGACAAGGAATGAAAACACGTATGATACAACACAAATAGTATTGTACAAACAAAAGAAAACCCGTAGTATATACGGAAAACGAGGTGTGGATTCGCAACAGACCGCGGGGCAGAGATGCAGACAAACTGCTGGGACTAGAGCGCAGAGAAGCGGGAGTGCGCAGGCCTGTGCACGAGTAGTCTGTGAGCAGTTGCTTTCCACACTCATCACTCACATCACGTTTAGATCACCTCATTGTTTGTTTCTTGCGAAGCAAATAATACCTATTCTGAACACAAATCAAATAAACATAACGTTATACGAGTAGCGTTTTACAAACAGTTTGCGACTTCCGCGCCACCTTCGCGCGCACTGCGCATAGGCAGCGCGAAGTTCGCAGAGCTCCTTCTCGCAAATCGCAGGCAGAATTTGATAGCGCGAAGGCAGCGCAGAGTGCGCAACTGCACATAGTGCGCGCGGAGGTGGCGTGGAGTGCGCGCACTTTTGTCAGTGTAGCTTGTCTTGATTCTTGATGACGGATCCTGTGCTGGCTGCACAGTGTGTGTTTCTTGTTGCCGGCGTCGACTCGCTTTCTTTTCTCGCATCATTGTCTTCTTCCACACTCCTCTGGCTCACGATGCGTAGGCACACTGAAAACGTACACTTAGTTACACAGTGAAATAGAATACAAATATGAAGTACGCATAGTGAAAATGAGAACGACGAAACAAGATAAAAAAAAAATCATACAAAAAATAAAATAAATCTTTCATCTCGAACCCAGCTGGTTGTCGCACGTAGATTTCGAACACGCACTGCACTTCATCGCAGTAGACATCGCGTGAATATTTCTGAAATAAAACAACTTAAAAACATAAAAAGAAGAGATGAAACAAAACAGCTGGCATTAATTATCGGCATGTGAAAACATAAGTCATACTGTGAATTTAATTGTTTTCGTGCCGGGACCATGAACACCGTTTTAGTTCATCGATAATTTGCTTCTGTGTCATCATTCAGGCTATAATGGATCAGTCTCCAATGGTCTGACTAAGTAATCGTATTTCCGACACTCATGTTTCATCTATACCCGATGTTGTTTCATCTATGTTATGTTTCATGTTTTATCTATGTTTCATCTATACACGATGTTTCTTTCGACACAAGACAAGTGCGAAGAGGCGCCACAAAGGATACTTTTCCACTCTCCACTACCACTTCCCGCCTACCTGTCTGCTGAGAGTGAATTGCTCTTTGTGCTAGCCACCAGCAATTCTCGGACAGCCCACTCACAGTCATTGGCGTTCTCTCAGACAGTTACGTTTCTATCTATATCTATTCATGTTCACAACATTACTATTCGCCACATATTCTGGAATTCTTCTGCATACATCAGCTGTTATGGTATTAGTTCGACAAATCGAAAAGGTGAGTGTGGGAAACTATGATCTCTCTCTCTCTCACAATCTCGCTCTCCTCATATCTCTTCCCGTGTGATGAAGTGCTAATTATGTAAGTGTCTAATTATCCTTAGATGTGCTTTTTTCACTTTTCCATTTTCTCTCGCTATACGCACGAGTAAAATAGCCCGCGCGGGGACTGTAGTATATCCAATGCTCAAGTTTCCCATTCTCTGTCTCATTGCTTTCGGAGCACTGTGCTACAAACTGGTTAGAACTGTTGTCACTCACTGAAAGGCAACGTGTGATTATATCATCGTTATTACTGTGCCTCAAGCATATCCAATTTCAGCGACAGAAGAGGCGACGTGACCATCCGTCAACCCTTCTCTCTCCCGTCACAACAGCTATAGGGCATCTCAGAGACCCCCCGCAAAGTGTCCTTTTTAAAGTTTTTAACTCCACCTGCTACCATTTTTATTGGTGGGACTAGCCATCAGCATTTCCCGGACCGCCCCCTCACAGAGACTTCGAAACAGACACGTCTCCTACCATTATATTTTTATTATTCGCCACATACTGGAAGTCTGCTGCATACATCAGCTGTTATATTATTATTAGTTCGACAAAGTTAAATGGTGGGTGCAAATTATTCGCTCTCTTTCTTTGTTCTCTCTCGTTCTCTCCTTCCCCCTTTTCCCTTCCTACTCCTCTCTCTCTCTCTCTCTCTCTCTCTCTCTCTCTCTC
>CAWZYM010000354.1:125000-265889 GCA_963966185.1 Rhabditoides inermis | reverse complement strand
TCATCTTTGCGACCTTGCGGACATCGTAGATGTTGGCAGTCAGCAGGTACTGAAAGATTCCAAGTCTTTGTGGGGCATGCTTTTCGGGGCATGCAAGAAGATGGGGCGGGGCATACTCGCTCGCCCTGGCCAAAGGTAATATCACAGTTTGGCAGGCTACGTTGCATACATGACTCATGTTTCCTGCTCTTTGGCTCCTTGCTAATTGTAAGATGAGAGATCAAACATCCATGTCTTTCAAACTAGCACTCATGCCTCATAGCCGCACCTTTCCTCTTATCTCACGCACCCATATTTGATAACATCGATTTCGAAACATCAGTGATACCACCTTCATGAATAATCACTGATTTGTCTTCTTTGGCGAAACAAGTAGAAAAAACAAGAAATCTTTTAGTCAACAATGTCAAGTGGCGTGTTCTGATCGCGCATGCACTTATGGAAAACAATTATTCTCTTCGAATATCAGCGATGAACGTTGATATTCGTACTATGTAAACGTCTCCTATCTTCTCATGTCTACTATCAGCGATTGTCACAGCAGATTCGCTCTTTGAGAGGCTACCTCTAGAAGACCTCAACGCTAGATGTAAACTACAGATCAAGAACGTCACGGTTTTCAACGATCATTATGGTATGTGTGAGTGCTCGGTTCGATCTTTCTGCCCGAATATTCGCCTTTTTTTTAAATGCCATAGCGCGTGAGGGCGTCAGAGAGCACGCAATGAGAAGAGAGCGCAGAACGGCGGGAACTAGAGAAGTTGTGCTCTGCGTTGTCTGCTGATTGTTTCTGATCACCGCGTGTACGTAAGAATTCTGCGCCTGCATTTGAATGACCGTTTCGTGACGCATCGATAACTAAACATAGACCATTGGTTCTTTGCCACCACGCCCTTAATTTCTATAACTTTCTTCACTTTGAATTACCTTTTCGTTTTCGTTATGAAAACACTTGCTCAACTTGACTGAATGAAATAATATTAAATCGAATGCATTGATATTTTTATAACTGGCAGGGGAAAAAATCTTGCAATAGAGCATTTGTAACACGTTGTACTAGCGCTCCGGCGCGCTGTCGCGCGCCTCCGCACTAGGTATACAAGAATAGAAAAATAGAAGTATAGTTGATTTTTGCGTAGAAACATGTATCTTTTTCATCTCTATCCTACTTTCTTTCTCTGTTTTCTTTATCATTTTCTCTATTTTCAACTCATTTACTTCCTCTTCCTCCATCTCTCTCCCCCTACCTTTCTCCCTCTCTCTCTCCCCACTCCCTCCCTCTCCCTCCGTCTCTCTCTTTCTTTTTTTCTTTTGTCTCTCGCCCCCCCCCCCCCTCTCTCTCTCTCTCTCTCTCTCTCTTTCTCTCTCTCTCTCTCTCTCTCTCGTCTATTATCACGTCTCCGCAGCGGTGACAACAACTTTCTAAACAACTTTCTAGAGACAGTACTATGGTATATTCTGTCTACTCTTCTACACTTCTACTCTCACGTCTGCGGTAGTCACTGCAAATTACGAGACACAGTTATTTCTACTTTCGCTCCTTTATCCTCCTCTTCCTCCTCTCCCTCCTATCTTCTCTCTCTCTCTCTCTCTCTCTCTCTCTCTCTCTCTCTCGTCTATTCTCACTTCTCCGCAGCGGTGACAACAACTTTCTAGAGACAGTAATATATTCTATTCTGTCTACTGTCATGTCTCCGCTGCGGTCACAACAATTTTCTAGAGACAGTACTATGCTTTTTTCTATCTACTGTCACGTCTTCGCTGCGGTGACAGTAACTTTTAAGAGACAGTACTATGCTCTCACTTGCTTACTGTAACGTATCCGCTGCGGTCACAACAACTTTCTGAATACAGTACTACGGTATGTTTTGTTTACTGTCATGTCTCCGTGGCGGTGACAACAATTTACCTGAGACACCACTATGTTTTTTTCTGTCTACTCACCTCTCGTCTACTCTTCTACTCCCACGTCTGCAGTAGTCACTCCGACTTTCGAGAGACAGTTACATACGTCTACTCTACCTTCTCTCTCTCTCTCCTCTCTCTCTCTCTCTCTCTCTCTCTCTTTCTCTCTCTCTTTCTCTATCTCGTCTACTTTCACTTATCCGCTGCGGTGACAACAAAATTCTAGATACAGTACATACTATGCTCTCTTCTGTCTACTGTCACGTATCTGCTGTGCGGTGATAACAACTTTTTACAGACAGTACCAATCTCTTCTGTCTACTCTCACGTCTTAAAATATAATTCGACCGCCTGTGCTTGCCAAATGACATGTAAGGTGAACTCGATTCTCACCTCACCTCACTTCCTTTTGTCACTGTACACATCGAAAAAGAGGATTTTCAGTCTGAATAGGAATTACAGTCTGAATAAGTGCTGTACCCAAAAACCTATTTTCAACAAACAAAAAGTAAGCAGTCCATGTTTCCAAATTACATATACAATGACTCTGTTGATGCCACGACTGGAAGAAAATACGCCGGCTGGCGCGCCCAAACACGTTGTGCGCATGTTTGAAGTAGTTGAATAGAGATTGAAGTTGGTTTGATCTTCACAAACAAAACATTATCTATTGACTGAACTCGACTTGAAACACTTTTATTGTCTTTTCCAGCCTTCAATATTTCGTTCATCATACGTTATTCGTTGAAGCCAGAAATTTTGTCTTTTTTAAACAGAATCAGTCCATTATTGTTTTATTTACACATGTTTATATCGTTAAAAAACATCACTGTGTAGATATGGGTCAGTAATTGCGAGTGCCAACTATTCGATATCGATCTGTTGACCTCGCGGCTGGTAGCGAGCAAGTAGGAGGGCGCGACTCCAGCAAGTAACGCGCGCTCAAAAATTGTTTAATACGGTATGAAGACGAAGTCCGATTAATCTGAAATTTTTACAGAAGGGCTTTTTGGCCTATAAAAGCTTAAGTTTACAAATTGGACACTCTATCTCGCCTGTACGAAAAGTCGATCATATTCGCCATATTTGGTGACTTTTCAAAGAAGAAAACCAGTTTCTATAATCTATTATACGTAATCTTTTTTCTATTAAATTTTTATAGAAATCGAAGATCATGAATTTTGGGTGCATTTTGGGTACATTCGCCTATTTGGGCATGAAGATGAGGTCACAGGCAGCTGGTATCGCGGCTATCGATTTTTTCTAGGTCGATTCACCTACCCTCCAAGTTTGGTTCTAATTGAAGTATTTTGAATTTTTTCTCCATAGTTAAGAGATTAGGTGATAACTATGATCAGAAGATCGCTATTGACGAGATATTTGGAATTTTGCGTACTCGGGGTCTGAAGAAACTTTTCAGAAGAAATCAGCAAATAGGGTATACTTTGAAAAGAGATAGCTCTCCGGAAAGAATGACAGACAGACACACACCATAGTAAATATTAGTCTAAAGGGGGGACTAGCGCTCCGGCGCGCTGTCGCGCGCCTCCGCACTAGGTATACAAGAATAGAAAAAAAGAAGTATAGTTGATTTTTGCGTAGAAACATGTATCTTTTTCATATCTATCCTACTTTCTTTCTCTGTTTTCTTTACCATTTTCTCTATTTTCAACTCATTTACTTCCTCTTCCTCCATCTCTCTCCCCCTACCTTTCTCCCTCTCTCTCTCCCCACTCCCTCCCTCTCCCTCCGTCTCTCTCTTTCTTTCTTTTTTTCTTTTGTCTCTCGCCCCCCCTCTCTCTCTCTCTCTCTCTCTCGTCTATTATCACGTCTCCGCAGCGGTGACAACAACTTTCTAAACAACTTTCTAGAGACAGTACTATGGTATATTCTGTCTACTCTTCTACACTTCTACTCTCACGTCTGCGGTAGTCACTGCAAATTACGAGACACAGTTATTTCTACTTTCGCTCCTATATCCTCCTCTTCCTCCTCTCCCTCCTATCTTCTCTCTCTCTCTCTCTCTCTCCCCCTCTCTCTCTCTCTCTCTCTCTCTCTCTTTCTCTCTCTCTTTCTCTATCTCGTCTACTTTCACTTATCCGCTGCGGTGACAACAAAATTCTAGATACATACAGTACATATTATGCTCTCTTCTGTCTACTGTCACGTATCTGCTGTGCGGTGATAACAACTTTTTACAGACAGTACCAATCTCTTCTGTCTACTCTCACGTCTTAAAATATAATTCGACCGCCTGTGCTTGCCAAATGACATGTAAGGTGAACTCGATTCTCACCTCACCTCACTTCCTTTTGTCACTGTACACATCGAAAAAGAGGATTTTCAGTCTGAATAGGAATTACAGTCTGAATAAGTGCTGTACCCAAAAACCTATTTTCAACAAACAAAAAGTAAGCAGTCCATATTTCCAAATTACATATACAATGACTCTGTTGATGCCACGACTGGAAGAAAATACGCCGGCTGGCGCGCCCAAACACGTTGTGCGCATGTTTGAAGTAGTTGAATAGAGATTGAAGTTGGTTTGATCTTCACAAACAAAACATTATCTATTGACTGAACTCGACTTGAAACACTTTTATTGTCTTTTCCAGCCTTCAATATTTCGTTCATCATACGTTATTCGTTGAAGCCAGAAATTTTGTCTTTTTTAAACAGAATCAGTACATTATTGTTTTATTTACACATGTTTATATCGTTAAAAAACATCACTGTGTAGATATGGGTCAGTAATTGCGAGTGCCAACTATTCGATATCGATATGTTGACCTCGCGGCTGGTAGCGAGCAAGTAGGAGGGCGCGACTCCAGCAAGTAACGCGCGCTCAAAAATTGTTTAATACGGTATGAAGACGAAGTCCGATTAATCTGAAATTTTTACAGAAGGGCTTTTTGGCCTATAAAAGCTTAAGTTTACAAATTGGACACTCTATCTCGCCTGTACGAAAAGTCGATCATATTCGCCATATTTGGTGACTTTTCAAAGAAGAAAACCAGTTTCTATAATCTATTATACGTAATCTTTTTTCTATTAAATTTTTATAGAAATCGAAGATCATGAATTTTGGGTGCATTTTGGGTACATTCGCCTATTTGGGCATGAAGATGAGGTCACAGGCAGCTGGTATCGCGGCTATCGATTTTTTCTAGGTCGATTCACCTACCCTCCAAGTTTGGTTCTAATTGAAGTATTTTGAATTTTTTCTCCATAGTTAAGAGATTAGGTGATAACTATGATCAGAAGATCGCTATTGACGAGATATTTGGAATTTTGCGTACTCGGGGTCTGAAGAAACTTTTCAGAAGAAATCAGCAAATAGGGTATACTTTGAAAAGAGATAGCTCTCCGGAAAGAATGACAGACAGACACACACCATAGTAAATATTAGTCTAAAGGGGGGACAAGTACATTCTACAAATTCTATATTCTACATTCTACATATGTATATTCCACGCACATGCTACATGAATAATAAATTATAAATCACAACAATCTTCAAAACTAGACAAATCACAAAACACAAAAAAACACAATAGAATGCGCACTGCAAAACATAAAAGCGGAATAGAACATTACATACGAAATAAACACATGCAGTGCTACAATGTCAATCCTCAAGTGAGAAATCATGTTGTGTTCTTCCTGATCTCCAGCACGCCCGGGTTTCCTTCCATCTCCTAAGTGAGACTTATATCAATGCACAAAACACGGAAAATTGAAACAACACCTTGCAGGAGTACTTGTTTTCATTATTCTTCAGAAACTCCATGACTTTCTTTTTGATGATTCCATTGCTCTCAGATTTCGGACCAGGCCCAGTCAACGCATACACGACATCTAAATAATAGAAATATACAGTTCACTTGAAAATCTGAAATAAATCAAGTATAAACTGACTCACCTACACCCCTTATCTCCATTTCATTCAACATTCCGGAAATAAGTTTTTCGAACAAGGCGAGAGCAGCTTTCCAAGTCATAGCATGCAGTTCGATGTATTCATTGTGGCTGAAAAATGAAAAATAAAACAACCTCGTGAACAGTTTATTGATATTGATTACTCACCAGTTTGCTGCTTTCATGATTTTGTCCGCGATTTTGATCAAATCTCGAAGTATTTCATGAAATTTCTCACGGTTCAGAATCTGAATAGTGACGATATTAGTTTCTGAAGTTTCTGAATGAAGGGCTCACCTCAGTAATTTTTTGAATAGATGTTTTCCTGCTCCTTCCGTCTTTGGCTTTTTCGATGAGTGTGAGTACACCTTCATTCAAGCTTCCCGAAGCGTTTCGCACATTTTTCGCAAATTGCAATGCCTGTTTTACGTTGTCGTGGGTCACGATTTGCTGTAAGTGTGTATAATCTATTTGTACGATCACACATATTTTATGTAGAATCCAACTTCCAAGTAAAGAAGTTAGAATGAAATTCAATCGCTCTGATCATGTATATTGCAAGTTGTTAACAGTGTTCTCACGTTCCCACGTTTCTCCCCGGGCCTGGGAGGGTTCGGATCTCCAGCCACGAGCGCGTCACCACTGTTCAGACTGTTGATAGCCTCGTTCACATATTCTTCATCCGCAGTGACAGTCAGGAGGTCCAGAATCAGCGAGATATGTTTCGTTGCAGTCTCCACATTTCCGCTAAAATTACAAGTTGCGGGATAAAGAAACGTCCAAACTCACTTGTTCTTGTCCAGAAATACTTCGTAGAACTCTTCCGGAAAGACAAGATGCAGTATCGGTAACGGTAACGGGTTCGCCATTACAGCGATCCAGCGGCGAATGAGTATTATCACTCCCAATGTGTCGTGCTACGGATCTGATTTTCACATATCACATGATTCGGATACGGTGTGGGGTATGGGGAAGCGGGAAGACAAACATTGGGCGGCATTTGATAACGCGAATACTATCGGCCCCATGGGACTTGAATGATAAATCATAGATACAATCGATTGGTTACTCATCATTATCATTTATTTCATGCATATAAACCATATTATAAGTATCAAAGGTACAATTGTACTTTTATGATCACAATAATGTTAAGAAAAAATGGGGGAGTTACAGTTGTTCAGTTAATTCAATGTTTTGAGAAAGGAAATCTGAGTATGGTAGGGCATATAAACTGAGCGGAATTTTATTTTCAATTTCTAAGCCACGATGCCGCATTTACACTTCTAACAGGCTCGCTGGCCTCCCTGCTCAACCAGCAGGCGGTGCAGAGGGAGACCGAACAGGGGTGGAGGGGAAGAGAGAGAGAGAGAGAGAGAGAGAGAGAGAGAGAGAGGGGGAAGAGAGAGAGGGAGAGGGAAAGGGAGAGGGGGAAGAGAGAGAGAGAGGAAGAGAGAGAAAGAATGAGAGAGAGAGAGTGAGAGGGGGAAGAGAGAGAGGGGAAGGGAGAGAAAGAATGAGAGAGAGGGGGGAGAGAGAGGGGGAAAGAGAGAGAGAGAGAGAGAGAGAGAGAGAGAGAGAGAGACATTCGTGTCGGCTCTGACCTTAACCATGGACGCGCCTGCCTCGAGTGAGACCTCCATTCGGCCACCGTGCCTGTTGATTGTCGAGTAATAAATTCATGTTGTATTTTGTTCTCTTCCATTGATCCTTCGGCTGCGTCTTTCACATTTTTTTTGTAAATGTATGGGTGATAAGTTGAAGAAAGAGAGAAAGAGAGAGAGAGAGAGAGAGAGAGAGAGAGAGAGAGAAAGAGAGAGGAAGAGAGAGAGAGGAAGAGAGAGATCGGATTCATGTGTGAGCGGTCGGTATTCTGTTTTTGTAGTCAAGTGACGGTAGATCCGTCAACCTGGTATCTGGTAGATCAGTGAAGTAGATCAGTCCACAAGGTAGGAGCGGAAGGCGTATCGCTGGCGCTCCTCCTCTGATAAAAAGGGGATCTCCCACAGTCATTTCAACTACCAAATATATGTTTGATCTCTTCTATGCATCTTTCGGCGCACGTGTGAAGCGGTGACCACAAAGGATGTCCTTTCCACTCTCCGTTTGCTGTCTGCCTGCGAGTGTGAGAGTGGAGAGCTCTCTGATTCAGCCATCGGCCGCCCACTCACAGTTCATTGGAGTTCTCCTAGACAGATACGTTTCCTGCTATTCCTTTTCACATTACTACTGTTCTCCACATGTTCTGGAACTGTGCTGCATACATCAGCTATTATTGTCTTAACAGTTCGTCGAAACTAAAAGGTGAGTGTGGGAAACTATGATCTCTCTCTCTCATCTTTCATATCTCTCTGCTCTCTTTCTCTCTCTCTCTCTCTGCTCTAATCTCTTCCCGTGTAATAAAGTGCTAATTAGGTGTCTAATCATCCTTAGATGTGCACGCTCCATTTATCCCAGATGTTAACAAAAATCGCTCTACCTTACAGCTAGCTGGCTCGTTCTCAGCGCTCTTGTTAGGGAAGCGAGAATTGTCGTGTTAACATGCCAGCCTCGAGTGATCGGCTTTGCGTGCATTGGCCTCGCACGGTTCGCAAGCCATATACACGAAAGGGCACTTGACGTCATTGGTATGATTGAAACACATACGGCACAGGTTGCGTAGCTGGCACACTATCGCTTTGGCTTTGGGGGAGGCAAATGTAGCTCAGTTATTCACGTCGTGGGTGTACGAATCACATGGTTCGCACTCACGAATCGGCTTGTACGGTTGTCTCTCCTTTAAAGGTAGTGTACCTTCTGATTCTGATTGCATGAGTTGTTGTTACCAGTTTATTGCTCATTATTTGTTAGTTATAATTCCATAACATGATAGTTGAAATTTCAAAAATTACAATTTTCAAAATATAAAACATAAGTTTAAACGTTTGACATTTACCGGAAAATGTAAGCAGTTTTAACCACGCCCGCAATATTATGTTCACCAACTGCGGTTACATCACCCAACTGACCGGAGTGATTCGTTTGTTTCGCACGCAAAATGCGTTCTAATGTTTTTGTGGTTTGTTTTTGATGTTCAATTCACATTCAAAAATCAAAATAAACTTAGAACAATGTATATTAACAATATTAAACATATTTGTCAAATTTTCATAAAATCGAAGTTTTCATGTTTCTTTCACGTTAAAAGCTTATTTGCATAAGGTTAAAGATATTTTTAAGGGATAGTTTATTGACCAATTATGTTTTTATCGATGAGATTGAACAAATAAACAACACAACTTGCAAATTTGAAGTCATGCGGTCAGAGGGTACACTACCTTTAAATCCGACTGCTATGAGTGGTGGTTGGGCATGTAGCGAGACAGTCGACTGTGTACTGGTGGTCGCGAACAGTTGAAACGACGCTGTACTTGAGTAGTAGGCTCGACCCGAGTGACTCTGGACTCGAGGTTAGCGGGGCGTCGGTTCACCTTTCTGTAGTAGTGGTTGAATGTCGACGAGTCCTTGGTGTGCTGAGTGAATGATTGTCTCTCCTTCTGGTGACGTTCACGATAGCGGACCATACGCTCCTCTCCGTCGACCGGCTCCATCTCGCTGTCGCTATGCATGATCGTTTGTACGTTTCTCCCTTCTTTCTTATATTTGAATCTATCTCCCATCGGGGCCCTCCGCGGCCGAGAATTGATGGCTGCGCGGCTATTATGCGTGGGAGAGTATCTCCAGTCGGCTGGCACCGCCGTTGTATCCGGCATGATTTGCCTACAGTGCGAGTGTGTCGACTATTACGAGTGTGTCGACTTTACGTTTTTTTTTGATTTCGCGTTGACATTTTTTGTAGTAGTACTTTGATTCTTGTAGATGTCTTCCGTTCCTTCTACTTCTCGTGCGTTGTTCGAGAGCCTATTCTTGGAGGCCTCCTCCAATATTGATTAATTGGCTGTTGTTTGGACTGTGGAATCGCTGGAGATGTGTGCTAGCAACTTCCGCGCCATTCTTGCTAGGCATGAGGAGAAATTTGTGATGCGTCAGAAGTGCATCGAAAAGGCTACTGACGAGCAGGCATTCCGCCTTGCTGTGGTGAGTTCTTGCCTCTTGTTTTTGTAGCTTGATATGTTGATCGTAGGTCGAGCGTGCCTCCGTGGAGCGATTCAGCACCTTCATGTTCCAGCTGATCGAACTCAGGGATCAGTTGCAAGGATTCACTCTAGACACTCATCAACTCTACAATGATGATCAGCGCAAACTTGATGCCGAGTTGGAGTCGGAGGGCGACTCATCTGTCGTTCGCGACTCCGATCACTGATTTCATCTTGATAAACTATGTTGACTGTTGTTTATCGTTTTGCGGCTTTCTCTGTGTAGTGCGACTCGTGCTTCTCCTTTTGTTCGCCCCTCCTTTTGGATGAATGGGTGGTCGGTGTTGTATGGGTCGGCGTGCGAGCGGAGATATCATGGTGAATGGTTCTTTTGTTTTCTCTCCGAGAGGGGTGTCACCCACATGTCTCTTTGCTATGTGTGTGGTCTGTCGGTCATTTCGCAGTTTGGTTTGGTGCGCGTTGCTTTGACTTCACTTTTGTAGTATGGCGGCGTACTACACTCGGCCCGCTTTGCCACTCGGCCCGCTTTGCCACTCGGCCCGCTTTGACACTCGGCCCGCTTTGCCACTCGGCCCGCTTTGCCACTCGGCCCGCTTTGCCACTCGGCCCGCTTTGCCACTCGGCCCGCTTTGCCACTCGGCCCGCTTTGCCACTCGGCCCGCTTTGCCACTCGGCCCGCTTTGCCACTCGGCCCGCTTTGCCACTCGGCCCGCTTTGCCACTCGGCCCGCTTTGTCACTCGGCCCGCTTTGCCACTCGGCCCGCTTTGCCACTCGGCCCGCTTTGCCACTCGGCCCGCTTTGCCACTCGGCCCGCTTTGCCACTCGGCCCGCTTTGCCACTCGGCCCGCTTTGTCACTCGGCCCGCTTTGCCCGCCGAGAGTGGTCGGTTCTCATTATTTTTTCCTGTCGGCTCGTCGCACTCCCACCAATTGCCAGCCGGACGGATCAACGACCACTTCTGTGCCGTAGGTTTAGCACTTTCCCTATAAATTATAAAAAGTGCTGCATTTGTGAGTAAGATGACTCCCGTATCCCCTCCAACCCCCTTCGGAATCACGTTCCCCGATGATACCCCGCCCTGGGTGCGCATTTTGATCCAGTCGCAGCAGGCTCAAATCGATATGATCCAGCGAGTAGTCAGCGATAACAGTGTGAGCGTGCGTGCCCTCAATGAAACTGTTACCCGTCTGGGTCAGCTAATTGAGGACCTTGAGAAGAAACAGGCGCAGTCGTGTGCCGCCTTGCCCACCTTCGCCGACATGGTCAAGGTCTGTTACACCAAGAAGGACATCATCGCCGACAAGGCTACGAGGGCCGTCATTGTCGGACGCCCCGAGCTCGCCGACCCTGTCGCTGCTGCTGCCGACGACAAGCAGTTCCTCAAGAAGCTGATCGAGGGTATTGGATCCAGTGAGATTCGCGACCTGTTCAACGCCGGTCAGATCTCCGCCCACCGCCACCCCGACAAGAAGCCCGAGGACAAGCCGAACTACCGCCGCATCCTCAAGGTGCAGTTCCCCTCCCAGGACACGCGCGATTCGTTCATCTCCTCGGTCCGCCGTGCCCGCTACTCTACGCTAGAGAGCGAGGTGTTCGCATTCGTGCGTCGAGACTTGACTTCCGAGGAACTCGACCAGGAGAGGAGGCTCCGTGCGGAGGCGCACGAGTTCAACGTCAAGGAAGGCAAGGTGTGCAAGGTGGTGCGCGATTGTAGACTGGTAACGCTCTCGCACCCGCGCGCTTTTGTCAATGACCCCGCGGCGATCTCTCTCTCTGCCCCAGCGCATGCCACCCAGGGCGGTTCGCCCGAGCCGCCGCAGCAGAAGAAGCGCAAGCAGGGGCAGGCCAAGCCCAAGGCCGCCACTGTCACTTTCGCCAAGATCCCCGCCGCGCGGCGCGCTGCCCCTCGCAGATCCACTCGCAGATGGAAGATGGAAGATGGAAAGAAGATCACCATTGCTGCCGCCTCCATTGCAGTGTCGCCGGCAGCCGGGACGAGCCAGCAGTCGCAGGAGACGATGGACGCGGAGGAGCTGGCAGCAGACGTATCGATGAGCGAGCTGCACACCCCGCCCGATGCCACCCGCGTGCCCCATCTCGTCGCCTAGGACTCGTGCCAGCCGCTCTCGCTTGGACCCGCCCCTCCCCAGGTATCGACTGATGATGTGTGCTTGCGAGATGTGAGTGCGCGTGGACTTTCTGATTCTTTGACTGATCCGGTGCTCTCTGATACTAATCACCCACTTTCCTTCTTGAAACTTGCGGTTTTGAATTCTCGCTCTGTCCGGAACAAGTATTATGATATCGCGCACTTTATATCCTCTCACTCGCCTCTTGTTTGTATCGTGACTGAGACGTGGTTGGATGCGCACGATAACTCAGATTTTCTGCGATTCGGTGGTCAGTTTAGTGTGTATAGGTGCGATCGTCTATCTCATGCAGGCGGAGTACTAGTTATGGTGTCCGCTGGTCTCTCGTGTGTTTTAGTTGAGTGCGTGCATATCGATGATCTATGTGAGATTGTATGCCTCGACATTCTACCCTCTGCCAGTCTCCAGCTGCAGCAGCCTATCCGCGTAATAGCTGTCTATCGCACACCCGGTGCCTCTCGCGCAGTGAGAGCCGCCGGTGAGCGAATGATTGCATCACTCTGCACTCTCTTTCTGCCCGATTCGCGCGCGCATATTCTAGCTGGTGATTTCAACTTTCCGCATATTGACTGGCGTTCACTCACTGCGATCCACTCTCTCGACCGCTCTTTTATCAACTTCACTTCCACGTTTTCGCTCTCCCAACTGGTCCATAAACCCACTATGGTCCGACGGCCCGGGCAGACTCCCCACATTCTCGATCTGATACTGACTGACAGGGTTGATCTCTTCTCACACATTTCCATTGGCTCGCGCATTGCGTTGTGTGATCACCTCCCAGTGATTGCCTCTCTCTCTATTCGCCAAACACATCGCTCCCCCCTCTCACCTCGTTTCGATTATGCCAAGGCGGACTGGCCCGCTATCAACGCGCGCATTGCATCCATTGACTGGACTCTCACGTTTGCCGGTCGGACACTCCCTGAGTGCTGCAGTCTGTTCCAAGAGTGCGTCGCATCCTGTCAATTGGAATTCATTCCTCTGAAACCGCAGCGCAGTAGCAGCCAGAAAGCCCCAGCATATATCCAGCGCCTAAGTGCGAAAGCGACACGCCTTGCAGCGAGACGCCCTTATTCCCGCGACACTTTGCGAGCACAGAAAGATCTGAGACGCGCGCTGTACGCGTGGAACACCAAGCTTGAGTCGAGTTTGCTCTCTAAGGGACAGAGAAAATTCTTCCAACACATTCGCTCTCGGCTGAACCCCGCAGATGGCATCGGCCCAATCAGCCGTGGTGGTGGCGAGTACATTCACGATGAGAGTGAGAAGGCAGAGTCTTTCTCGGAGTACTTTGAGTCAGTGTTTACTAATCTCCCTATCCCGTCTGGTGCACCACTCACTGATTCCTCCCATTCAATCGATCAGTTTCATATTACTCACTTTCTCATTGCCAAAACCATTCGCTCACTTGCGCCAAAAGTCAATACGTCACCAGATGGGATAACACACACATTCTTGAAACGCACTGTTGACTCTGTTGTCTCGCCAATTTTTCTCCTCTTCCAGCAATCTCTTTCCACTTGTGTCGTTCCTCCTATATGGAGGATAGGGTATGTGAGACCCATCCACAAGGGTGGGTCCCAGAGTGAGGTGTCCAATTACCGACCCATTGCTCTCACTGCCACACTGTCTAAACTGCTGGAGAGGATATGCGCGGCGCAGATGACAGAGCACTTTGAGAAACACTGCCTTCTCACTTCTCGCCAATTCGGTTTCCGCGCGGGTCGATCCACATGCGCACAGCTCGTTGAGTGTCATGCCAAGTGGTCACGTGAATTGTCCGACGGGCAAGTAGTCGACTGTCTTTATGTCGATTACAAGAAGGCGTTTGACTGCATAAATCATTCCATGTTGTTCAAGAAGCTCCACTCACTTGGTGTTCGCGGCAGTGCACTCGCGTGGATCAGGTCTTTTCTGCGCGATAGAACAACGCGCGTACTTGTCGGTCAGTATCTATCCTCCCCACGCACTGTGAATTGCGGTGTCCCACAGGGGAGTTGTCTCGGGCCTCTTCTTTTCAATGTATTCATTAACAACATTGTCGACTGTTTGCCGGACTATGTGCGTTGCGCGTTGTATGCCGACGATTTGAAAGTTTCCTACGCGTTCAGTCCTCTCGATCATTCCGCGCGCACTATGTTTCAGCGAGCAGTCGACTGTGTTTCTGAGTGGTCGATTGAGTGGGGTCTCACCATATCTGCAAGCAAAACACAGGTTCTTCACTTGGGTAAACGAAATCCGCTTTATGCGTATTCCCTTGGCAAAGTGTCTCTAGAATCCCCAGAGTGTGTGAAAGATCTCGGTGTGTATATCTCTACCCGTCTCTCTTTCGAAGACTACATTAAACGCATTGTCGATCGCACACTTTGGGGAGTCAATGACTTCTTACGCGCATACCGTACCCGTAGTCTAGCCGTTCTTTGCAAGGCATTTGTGACATATTACCGTTGCAAGCTGGAGTACTGTACTGAGCTCTGGAATCCTTCCGATGTGCGCTCAGTGAATCTCATTGAGAGCGTTCAACGGTACTTCACCCGGCGAATCTGCCATAGAAATGGCATTTTCAACCTAGGATACTCTGCTAGACTCCGTTTGCTAGGCTTGGAGACTCTCGAGTCACGACGAGCAGTCAATGATATTGGGAGCGATTCAGCACCTTCATGTTCCAGCTGATCGAACTCAGGGATCAGTTGCAAGGATTCACTCTAGACACTCATCAACTCTACAATGATGATCAGCGCAAACTTGATGCCGAGTTGGAGTCGGAGGGCGACTCATCTGTCGTTCGCGACTCCGATCACTGATTTCATCTTGATAAACTATGTTGACTGTTGTTTATCGTTTTGCGGCTTTCTCTGTGTAGTGCGACTCGTGCTTCTCCTTTTGTTCGCCCCTCCTTTTGGATGAATGGGTGGTCGGTGTTGTATGGGTCGGCGTGCGAGCGGAGATATCATGGTGAATGGTTCTTTTGTTTTCTCTCCGAGAGGGGTGTCACCCACATGTCTCTTTGCTATGTGTGTGGTCTGTCGGTCATTTCGCAGTTTGGTTTGGTGCGCGTTGCTTTGACTTCACTTTTGTAGTATGGCGGCGTACTACGTACCTGGCTTCGAATACTTGAACGCTGTTCGTCATTCATACGGTTCGATCACCGCTGTACATACTTGTTGCTCTCCAGTCTCAGCCTGAACACCCGCTCCTTCGTCGTGCGTATGTCACCGTGGAGATGGCGAAGTGTACTGTGCTTTCCACCTCTCCTGCGGAAATGAGTCTGGTGCTTAGTAGGCTTGTAAGGATTGTCGATTGTTTTAGTCACTTGCAGAACCACTTGTGCACTCTATCTGAGACCTGCGCGACTCTTCTTGCCCGTCTGGCTGCCCGGCACGTGAACTGGGACTACGAGCACGACGTTGGTACCCTGGCCACGATGCGGCTCGTACTCCTGGTACGTCTTCTCGATTAAGTGTCTCCTGAGTGTTTTCTTAAGGATGTGTTGGATGACGGGAGCAACGCGCTTCTTGCTCAGCGGGAGGAGTGAAATTTTTGTTTCTCTTTTGTTGATAAATTAATTCATCCCGCCACGACTGTAGAGATGGCGAAGCCTTTTGCCTCTGGTATTCTATGGCGTCCTCGTCGCGTCAATGCGGTGCGGTCGCGTTGCGGTTGATCAGCTGTCCCGTTGACCCGTCGTTTGTTCGTTGTACAGTATTTTTCACACGCTATACGCTACGAGTATAGGGATGTGGCGGTTATTCTCGTTAGTTGCGTGATGCGTTTTCTCGCGAGTCTCCTTTCAATTCTGGGCTCATGTTACTGAGTCCTTCTGTCGTGTTCAAGCGAGAACCGGCTTTCTTACGGTATTCTTGGTAGGTGATGTGGAGAATCAGGAGAACGGTTACATCGTCGTTGGTGTCGTTGACGCATCTGACATAGATGAACACCGGTGAGATCTTGTGTCCCGTTCTTGCGTCGTTAAAGTTTGTATTCTAGTTTCTCGCTCTTGCTGGAGGGATGTCATGTCGTTGATGCGGAGCTGGTTGAGGTCCTCCTCTCGTGATAGTGAGTATATTATTATTATTATTATTAATTTTTATTTTTTTAGATTATCATTGAAGTAGGAAAAAGGTGAAATGTATGTCGACATAGTAGTAAAGATGCAGGTGGTTGCGTATTAATAGTGTTGTATACGATAGACGGTTTTAAATATGTGGATTTGTAGTCTTATTAAATATGTGGATTTGTAGTCTTTTTTCTTAGAGGAGGCGAATCGAAGTGAATCCTAGTTCGCTCGTTGTGTGCGGGATTCTCCAATTGTGACGACGTCTTCTTTCTGGTTTCTTTTGCCTTTTGTGCGACCACTTCTTTAACATTCCGCACTTGTAGGCTATGTAAATGGCTGCTCCGAGGAAGATGCTTAAAAGAACTAAGTTCGTGTTTTCTGCTGACCATTGTATGTAGCTCCATGCGAGTGTGCAGAAGGTAGTGATATTTGATAGCCATCGTGTAGATGTCGTTGCTGTTGAGTCTTCTTCTCCATGCAACTTCGTGGTCGTGGTATATGAACTCCATAAGTCGTGGTATATGAACTCCTTGGGTGTACTCAGGCTCCCTTTTGCTCAAATGTTGAATGAATTAGCTGGACATTGGACCGTGCATACTATGTCGAGATTAGATTTTTCGTGGTGGATGGTGACGTCATTTTGCCGTCCCATCTTGTTGCACTGGAGTGGAAGGGCGATGTTCCCTGGACACGCGACAAACGCTGTAGTTTGTCCGAAGTTGGTTTTGCAGATTGCTGTTGTCGAGGCAAAAAAGTTGTTTAGGAGTAGTTCCAGTCGTACCGCTGTGTTCTGTCGATGTATTGCTTGCAATGTCCCATTGTCCCTGGACAAAATGATGTGTCCTAGACGGAGTGGGAGACGTTTGTTAGTGTTGACGAAAAGCATCTTGTGGTCGAATTTTGTACACTTTCAATTGACATCTTCATATGCTGGCATACTGGAGGGGATTTGGCATGTTTGATTCATTGCGTTTTCTAGGCTGTTGCATTGCAGGGTTCCGATGTTGTTGGGTGAAGGGCGGCCTTTTGGAGACGGATTATCGATCATTATGGTGTCGTCATTGAGTAAGTTGGTCAAGACGTGTTTGTGTAGAAGGGGTGACTCGGGGAGATTGTTGCTTAGTAGACGGATTGCTATGTTGTCAGTTATTGTTGTGACTTTGTCGAGAGATAGTGGGTCCCCCGTTTTCGCGGTAGGCGAATTATCTCTGGCCGAAGAAATGACGCAGACCGATGTGAAAATTATGCAAATGCGCATCATTCCCAGGATTGATATCTATAGTTGAAAATTTTTGTAATAGGAGACACAAAATCACAAATGTGCTCTCCGAGAGTTGTAGTGGGGGTCAAGAACCACCTACTGACGAAGTTTGAGCGGTTTTCATGAAGCGACTGTGGAGTTATTTAGCGAACTGTGTCATCTCATAGGGAAAACTACTGTTCAACATCATACTATGATCTTAGTAATGTGCCAACTAAGTCCCTATAGGTGTCAATAGACAACTGGTACTTGATATCGATCGATTTATCGGCTGGATTTTAAGATATGACTCCAATGTAATTAGCATTTTATTAATTATCTCTCCTCTGAGAAACAATTTGCAAAATCCGCTCCTCGAGATTTGTAGGGAACCCATCCAAGAACCTCATATCAAATTTTTGTGCAATTTCATGTAGTTTGAAAAGAAATATTTCCATTCTTAGGTTCACGGATACTGTATGGAACACGCTCATTTGCATGTCATTTCCATAAACTTATCGTCACTGATCGGTCAACAGACACCGGTCGACCGGTTTTGAGAGTGCGCAATGAAGAAAATGTCAACTGTTCAACGCATCAAGTATGCGCTTGTGCTTAATAAAAGAATGACGATTCACAACTTGCCTACCTCCAAAACGGGGGAGCCACTATATGTGTCGGAGATACCTATAAGTCGGTGAGAAATTCTGTTGAACATTGAAAATTGGCACCAATTGGCGCCAATTTCTGCATTTTGATACATTTGGCGCTCAATTTTCGTCGACTTGCAGACATTTTCAGCAATTAGTTGTATTGACAAAACTGAGTCGTTTTCATCACATTTTCACATCCAGGTGCTAACTCAACTTCGGAATTCAGAGTGTACACTCCCTTTAACTTCATCCAATAACTCCATCATGTTGTGATGTTGTACGTAGTCTGCATACCGTTCCATTTCAGTCGCTCGTTTGCCTTCGTCTTCCATCGCCGCGATCCGCTCGTCACACTCCGCCGTCTTCCTGGCTATCTTCGTACTCGCGCTTTGTATTTTTCCCATAATTTCTTTTACATTTCTATTTGTAACTGCCAGTCGTTCAATAGATGTCGAAATTCCATGTCCTGGAGGATAAAGTCGTTTTGCTGTGTCGATCAGTTCTCCGAGTTCATTGATTTGTCGTGTGAGCACTCGACGTAGCGGTGCTGTATCCATCTCGATTCGATGGGGGTCGGTCGTCGCTCCGACGTTGATACGGTCAGTTGACACGGGCTGTGATGGCGAGGAACTCCTTTTCCTGACCTCACGGGATTTGTTGATTACGCCTTCGCCTCTTATCCAGAAATTGTATCAGGATTGCGTCAGGGTGCGGGAGGAGCCTGTTTTGGTCGGGCTTTGCGGTCGCACGGTGCTTATGGGCGCACTTTCGTCACGTGACTTCGACGAGGTTGATTCTTGTCCCAAAAGAAGGTTAGCTAGACCTCACTGTGTTTGTCGGCTGGGGTCGAGTTCCGAGAGCATCGTATCTACTGCTTGCGCGGGCGGTAGACAAGACGACACGGGTCCGCACGTGTGGATGGATCTGCGAGCGGGCAAGTGTTGCGAGGTTCTTTAAAAAGACATGATCGCCAAATCCAATTCCACGCCTACAAACGCTTTAGGTGGAATAGTTTATTCATTCAGTGATGGCAACATATATATGATTTGGTTCATGTATGTGTTTCACGGCGTCCGCGGCGGAGCCATTCTCTGAGCCGTAAACGCGACGTCGGAGCGGCCATCAGCGGCACGGCGGCGGTTCCGAATCGGCGTTAACCGTGGGAGACACTGGAGATCGGAATGATCTGCAGTGACTTCATTATTGTGTTAACTCGGGGTTACCGACACGCAGTAGACGTGAAGCTCTTCTTGTAAGCAGCATTCAAAAGTTGTCATTTTGACATAATACTCCGCTATCAGTTGGCCGTCAATTTGCCACTTGCTGGGCACAAATCATACGTTGCTTATTCATCAGAGATTTGTTCACATTGCACAGTTTCATAGTCGAATGTGGAAACCAACAGCTCACACTCACTTTCATCGAACGTCGACAGTTCTCGTTGTTATCGTTGACGTTTCGTTCTTGCGCAGCAAACGACGGTGTTGTTATTCACAGATGAATGTAGATGTTTATATAGAGGCGTGGGACTGCATGCGGTCTATAGACCGGCTCTCCGGAACAAGAGGAAACAGCGAATAGCTAAGAAATTGTAGTGAGGAAGTGTGGATGGAGGGGCGACGCATTCGCATGTCATGTCGGAACTATTCGCAGTTACTTACATCTTTATTGCAAGTTGTCGGTGAAATTATGGCTATCGTCGTAAGGTACGATGTATTCCTTCGCGGATTATCAGGCTCGTGTGTGCCTTTGTTGATGCCGCAATCAACGCAGTCAAGAGACTGCCTCGCAGTGCGAGGTGAGGCCCTGTCTTCCTTTCGCCTCATCTCCGTCATCAGATCGGCCGGGGGAATAAATGGCCAAATCGTCCTAATCTCTATTAAAAGGGTGAAAACAGATCAAAATTGTGATGAATAAATGACAACACACCAGATGAGGAGACAGAGTCGGCCCGCTGATACTAGTCGTCTTCGGAGTAGTGATCTACTTCAAGATTGCAGCCGCGAGGAGAATCGCGAGAAAGCTGCTAGGGACCTGCTGAGCAGAGTGGATTGTTGCGTCCGTCACATCCGCCACCTCCACCGCCGTATCCAGTGCAAGCGATCCAAATGCAAGAAGTGCTGCCCCGTTCGACGAAGACGAGTGCTGTGCGTTTGACTACGTGCCGGGTTATGTTCACCACGTTCATGCAGTTGGATCGCGGGGCAAGGGAGATCTACCGTTCGTCGCCACGATCTACCGTTCGTCGCCATGCGTGTTTTTATTCTCTCTTTCTCTCTCTCTCCCTCTCATCCGCCCCCCTCTCTCTCTCTCTCTCTCTCTCTCTCTCTCTCTCTCTCTCCTTCCCCCTCTTTTCTCTCTCTCTCTTCCCCTCTCTCCCTTTCTTCTCTCCCTACCCTCTCTCCCTTCTCTCTCTCCTTTCATTCTCTTTCTCTCTTTCTCTCTCTCTCTCTCATTTTTTCTCCCGTTCCTGATATATTTTTTTTATCTTTTTTTTTTTAAATTCGAGATGTGTCGTTTTTAGGGTGAGATAAATGATTGATATCACTCATTCCTCTGACAATGGCGGGCCGGGGCGGTCTTGTCCCCACGCGAAACTCAACTACCGAGGAGCTCGTGCACGTATACAGGCACAAAGATAAAACCACCGTGAGTGCATTTGCATTGTCACAGTCCCGATTTATTGCATGTAGTGAAGGGGATTCATTTCTGTGGGTGGTACTTGCGATAGATAATAGTTATTCAATCTTTTCAGCTCAGCAACCTCGCCCTCTTTTTCTTGACGCTCACCATTTTCGGAAGTTTGAAGTTTGAACGGGCGTGCGACATTATGGAATCCTACTTCTCAACCAAGATCAAAAGCAGAGAGTGATTATTCTGCCACAGTTTTGACCACTAGAATCTTCTTTCTGTCTTTAGTACCAAAGAAATCCTTTTTTTCAGAAAGCTGAACGAAATGGTGGCTGAGAAAGCGAAGAAGATGGTGGGATTCGAGAGTGCGGCCGGGCACGGAGTGTGGAAAGCGCGGAGCGATGCGCGGCTCCGCTACGGCAGCGTGCACGTATAGTTGTGACTTCTCATTTGCGTCTTCTCTGATTTCCATCTCGAGTTGCATGTCTAAATGTCTTCATCTCATATGGCATCATTTGTCACCTCTCGGCGAGTGACGGCATTCCACCACAGGCGGTAGAGACGTGCGCCTTCAACCCGCTCCACTCAACGACACCAAACAACGACCCCAAGCAACAACCTCACCCGCTTCAGTCGCTGGTCGACATGGACAGTGGGTTTTCTTCAGTCCCGATATCCGATTTCATCATCTCTTCAGAGTCGGGCGGTCTGGACACGGGATTGAAGCCTGTGAAGAGTGAGGGTGCGCCGCGCGCCAAGCCGACCACAGCCAAGCCGAGTGCCGTCAAGCAGGAGAGTGTGAAGCAGGATGGCGCCACCCCTGTCAAGTCTGACACAGAGCACTCGTCGAAGACAGGGACCCCGGGGCAGGGTACGTGATGGTCGGAGACACGGCGCTTATTGCTCGCTCACAGATGACGATACCCGCACGCTGCGTGAAAAGCGAAAGGGATGGAAACGGAAGTCTAGGAGTGCAAGCGGCTGCAGGACTGCTGCGAACGAAACGCCTACCTCGAGAACGGTCTCCACTGCGAGGACACCTCCAGGTAACAATATTACTGTAACTCCCTCTACTACTCGGCGGTGTCTCCGGTCGTGACCGAGTTGTCGCTGGAATGTGAGTTAACTACTGCACGTTGTTCCAACCGTTATTGCACTATGTTATTTAGTTGACCTGGAGAAGGAGATCAACAGCGATGTGAAGCAGCAGCGAATGGCGGCCGACAGGGCATATCACGGCAGTATCATGGCGCTCGACGATCTGGACGACTCCGAGTACGATGTGAGGTTTCGTCAGTTGGCTATGGACCGGCAGAGCACCCTGATCAGACGTGGACTAATGGGTGAGTGTTGCTTTAGTATCCTTAACGCTTGTTCCTTTTAGACAAATGTCTTCCTCGCGGCATGGAGAAAAAGAAGAACACCTCCGGAGAGTCGGACAGGGCCTCCTCCCCGGACCTCCTCCCCTACAACCCGCCTCCCATCAAAGGAACGTCGGCTGAGAGCATGGATGCCAGCAACAAAACTTACACTTAGATGATTATATCAGTTCCCATTAAGGATTAGACACTTAAGACATTACAATAACCCACTAGTATGTTAAATCTCTGGAATTACCGCTCCCTCTAGCGGGACAAATGACCCCGACCCCTATCGTTAACAGCATGTGGTCCGTCTCTTGTCTCTCATGATAAAATTGTAAATGCACCGTTGTTTTTTGTTGTTGTTGTGAAAACAGTTGATTGATATCAATTGGCGAAACTAGCAAATACGACAATAGTATACGAATCAATCGATAAATCGATAAATCATTGCGCAGTGACATCGGGAACAAAATGAGTACAAAAATCGGTCGTGTGACCTTTTCTCGGTTAGTACTAATCGCAAGAACATGTCAGAATTTGAGAGTCTGCCATTGGCCGAGTGCCGATCCCGCCCATGTGCACGCACCGCGCAGATGACGCGACCGCTAGCACAGACACGGCGTTGCCGCGCCCGCGCGTCTCTCGCGCGGTTTAGAGGCATTTGCCGCTCTGGAGCGGCTTGTGCGCGGCTCACGCGCACTTTTCGCGCCCGGCTGCCAGGTGGCTGGCAGTGAAAAGGAATGTGCGTGTCTCGCGCATCTCTCACGCGTGCGCTCGAGAGATGCGCGAGAGCGGCGCTTAGTGGATGCGTTGTCTCGGATATAAAAGGAGTTTGTATTCAAATTAAAAAAGTATTTATTTATCATTTTCGTATATCAATTATCATGTTTCTGTGAACAGATCTTTTTCCAATTTTTGTTATACATATGAAAAAGTCATCGTTACTAGTGAGATGAAATAAGAGTATTACATTGTGGTATTATTTTTTTAATCATATATTCTTGTTCGAAGTTTGGCAAAGGTCAAGTTGGTAACTCCTGTTCTCTCACTCTGCCCGTCTGCATGTCTCTCGTTGTCCGACTCTCGCTAACTGTGCCCACCTCATACTTATTGACGCACGCACGCGCGTTTTTCGATGTTTATTTCGAATCATATTTTTTTCTTGAACTAAATATATTTTGGTTTGTGTTTCACAATATATATATTCGTATTACATGGCGTGGTTGTGCGAGCTTATTTATACGTGTTGTTGTTCGGTTAGACGTACGTTGTTTCGATTAGACGTTGTTTCAGAGAGAGAGAGACCGCATGTTTTGAACTAAATCGATTGAGTGTGAGATGAGTTGACGGTTGCAGCCTGCCGGCCGCTGTTTTGGACCGTCTGAACAGTTGTCTGGAGACGGACGGTCGGCTGGTGGTGTCCGAACGCGCCTCGTCATTTAAGCCCGAGCCCCTCACCCACATCCCGACTTCCGGTGAGTTCAACTCTCATCGCCACGTGCATTGTTGTAGGTGCTGTCTGTGGCGTCTCGCGGAGTGTTCTCGCTGTCACTCACTTCGTTTTGGTCGTGTGTGGGCTTCGACGCTTCGACGGCTCAGCTGAGAGTGAACGATCTCAGCAAGTTCTCTGTCACCGACCTCGCCACCACTCTCTGGCGACTCGCCCCCAATGCGAGGTCCATGCAGCACATCATCGAGTGAGTCGTATCCGGGTAGAAAAACAGTCCAGTCCAAGTAGATCGTTCAATAAATCATTTATGTCAGTGGCGAGCTGCGCAATCTGTCTGGCGTGCCTGGATGAAGTGGAGACGAATGAGAGGGAGAGAACTCGTGGCAGGGGAGGGCCAAGAGAGCAATGGTTGCCATGCGGAACACCCTCCCGCCGGCCGACACCCTTGACCCCACACGCAAACCGAAGTGATGAGTGTTGTTGTGCGGCATGTTGTTGAGTTTGGTTAGGAGGTCAGGCGGAACCATCCACAACGTCGTGCCCAACGCGTGCGTCGAGATGTGCGACGACGATGCCAGCCTGCTCCTATCCGTTCAGCAGCTCGTCAACTTCGAGTGTTCTACAAGCGGAGCTGCGCCCGTGCTGGTCTGCTCACGGCGGCTCTCCCGGATGGAGTGAGTGTCCCTCCCCCGCCTTCTCATGCATCGTTTCAGTGTGTGTGGGTGGACTCTCTGATAGCGGTTCGCGCGATGGACACAGCTCACAGGGAGAAGACACACGCCACAGTGAGGGACCTCGACTGGAGCAGCAGTGAGTCGTCTCCTTCCTTCTCCCCGCTCATTCACCCCGTTCAGTATGTGAGCTGGCATCTCCGGCGAAGCGCTCTCCTCGCATGCCTGTGGTGGAGGAGCAGGCGGAGGACGGAGAGTGCGACGACGATGCCAGCCTGCTCCTATCCGTCCAGCAGCTCGTCAACTTCATCGAGTGGAACCAGGTGAGCTGGGAGGAAGGGAGATGGGAAGGAGGAACGAAAGATAGATAAAGGGAGCGAAAGAGCAACAGAAGGGTGTTTGCAAACTGTCTTTATTTTGCTGGCCACGTATTTCAGTGAAGAGAGGGAATTGCGATAACAGTGTGATTATAGAGGCAGCGGCATTTCGACTTTCGCGGACGGGCATCTCATCTGGGCCTCTACGACGAGCAGCTAAAGAAGATCAGACTTTGTCAACCTGTCATATGTATAATAAGTATTGATTTTAATAATTATGTTGTGCTTGTCCATGACATCCATACATCTGCTCAACACTTCCACTCTCTTCCCTCAATATCATCGAGCTTCTCGTCCATGGCGGCCTTCATCTTGGAGAAGCAGTGTTCGACGTGACGCTTGATCACACTCTCCATGGCGATCATGTTGGCACCGAGAGTGGCGCTGCTCCTTTCCGCCGTAGTCCTGACCATCTCCGAGTGGCCCGCAGTGGTCAACAGCATCCTCTCCTCGAACTGGTTGAAGTCGTTGCGAGTCATCCATTTCTCATCTCCGGCGTCGTCGATCTCGATGAGGTCGTCGTCCACAGTTATCGGTGCGTCCTCGACGACGAGCTGCTCCTCGGGAATGAGCTCCTGCGACATGGTGACGGTGTTGGATGAAGTGAGTGGTCGAAACGCTCCGGGTGGTGGAGGTGGATTAGAATGATTCTTCCAGGAATCGATTTTCAGATATGCCGATTTTAGGCTAATTATTTTATCACCGCTCCCTACGGTATCAAATGCTCTTCTGATCGTGGTGAGACCAGGTGCTTTTTGAAATTTGCATATTCCGTTTTATTCTTAATGCCGAATAAATACTTTATTACGATTCCAATTTTCTAACATTCGAATTTTCGAGTTTCCAAATTTAATCATCGTCATATGTTCTCGTTTTTTTGCATTTTCTTTCCGGTTGTTTACGAGTTTCCCGTGATTTGTTTTGTTTCGAGTAAATGTTTGATATATCTGCGCATCTAATTTCTAGTGGAACTAATGCGCTTATATTTCTGTTCAATATTCCTTTTGCGGTTTTTAATTTGGCGGTTCTAATTTGGCCATCTGAGCTCGTGTGTAGTTCGATTATAATTCCCATAAACCATCTTTTGGTTAATTGGGTGTCTTCAATTATAATGACTACTTCGCCCACTTTGGGAGCAAGTGCGGAGCCGTGCTTTTTCCACGAATTTGAGCGGTTTCTGTGTTGTTCGCGTAGATTCTTTAGATAATCATTAGACCAGTGTTTCCAAAACCGGTTTCTAGCTTTCTCTGCGTTCTCTAAATTGTTTAATGTGAGTTGGTAGATCTCACTTTCTTCTTTTATTTGAAATTCGCCATTATCGTTCTTCACTATTTTTACAGCACTCTCTATTTCTGGGTTTATGACGTCACTTGGTTTGACGCACTTCCATTCATCTAGGTTTGAGTTGACGTAACTTATTGGCCTTGCATTTAAAATTGCTTCGCATTCAACTAGAGTCGTTTCGAAATCACTCAACTCCAGCGTTTTATTATTTGTCATCATTTTCATTGCGCGCTTTACGCTTCCTACTAATCTTTCGTAAGCGCCTCCCCGCCATGGTGTTAATTCTGTAATAAATTTCCAGTTGATTGGTTGAACATCGTATTCTAAATTCGATTGATTCCAGATTCGTTCCGCTAGTTGAAACTGTAGGGCGTTATCCGTGAGCATCAATGACGGCACGCCTCGTCTTGCGCACATTCTTTTTGTAGCCTTTATAAATTCTTTCGTGTTGCAAGTTTTCACTAATTCCAGGTTTTCTAAACGTGTGGTTAGGCACGTGTATAGCACGATCCATATCTTCGTGTTCACACCATTTTCTATTACCCACAATGGTCCAGCGTAGTCGCAACCAGTATTTTCGAATGGTCTGCTTCTCGTTGTTCTCAATTCTGGCAGTTGTCCCATGTTCGGGTATTTGTACGCGTATGCTTTGTATATTCTACACATTACGCATTTATTTAAAATTCTCTTTACAGCCGCTCTTCCTCGCGGGAGCCAATAGGAGTCGCGCAAAGTCGCGAGAGTGTGGGCCACGCCGCTGTGCGCCGTCTTCAGATGGGTATAACCAATTAGTTTGTTATCAAACATTGAGTTAGGTTCTATTAATATTGGTCGTTTTGCATTATTGTTTAGTAGACCGTTGTCTAGTCGTCCTTTGCATTTAATTATTCCATTTTCATCTTTATACAAGTTGAGTTCTTTATATTTTGTGAGATTTATAGTTTTTTGATGCGCTTTGATTTGTAGTAATTCAGCTTTTTTGTATAATTCTGTTTTGTTTGCATATTGTAGGCATGAAGGTGCCATTTTATTCCTAATAAACTGTATGCACAAGCTTGTTATTCTTATTGTTGATTCGTGCGACCTGTTCAGGTTCGCAATGCGTTGAACCCACGCGTAGTCACTATGTGACTTATCTTTTGACTCTGACTGACTGAAATACGTCAGACAGGTTACATTATTTTCATTTATGTTATTTTTGTTTAAACAAATTGAATTTGATACTTTGGCCGTAGGGTTCTTTGGTCCATGCCACCACAGTCTGTTGTTTATTAGGTCAACTTCTGATTCTGTTTTTGTAAGTAGATCAGCTGGATTCCAGTCAGTATGTATATGCGCTAATTCTAATTCCACGCTTGCGCTATTTACTATCTCTTTCAAAAGTTCGATTATTTGACGTACTCTGTTCCTAGTGAACACGTCTAGTTTGTCTGAATATTTCGAAGATTTCCACGTATTTATTGTCCAATCTAGGACCACTGAAGAATCAGTGAGTAATTCGATTTTTGATATATTCTGCGTGCTAATATTGTTCATAAGGAACTTTATTAACCTGCATCCCACCAATAATCCGAGCAATTCTTTCTTCGGGACTGTTAGATTTACGTTTTGAGGTGCTACTCGTTGTTTCGAGATAACTAAGTCTGATTCTTGTCCGTTCGCTAGATATGCGCATGTTCCGAACAGTCCGCTCTCTCCGATTTTTCCCGAGCTAGCGTCTGTAAACACGCGCAGAATATTTCTATCTTTAAAATCTTTAATCAGACGTTTTATAGTGAATGATTTACTATTCACTGCTGTTTCATAGTCTTTCCATTTTAATTATATTTCAGGGCTGACAGGTTCGTCCCAGCCTGAGCCCGATTTCCATACCTCTTGTACTAGAATTTTCCCTCGTGAGAGCATGGGTGTTATCCACCCTAGTGGGTCGTAAGTGCTAGCAATGGCTGACACTATTTTCCGTTTTGTGACTGGCTTAGTCACGGATTTCCAATTGATTTTTACTTGAAGTTCGTCGGTTGCAATATTCCAGCCAATTCCTAATAACTTTTGGTTTTTGGCATCTGACTTGTCCTTGTCACTTATCAAGTCATTCAACTCTGACGAGTTTGATATGAATTCACGGAGGTTCAGATTTATCCGATCGAAAATCCACTTAGATTCTTTGTATTTTGCTACCGCTTCGTTTATGGAGTTGGCGCGCATAAAAACGTTGTCAACATACGTTTCGTTTTCTATTTCTTTGCTGAGCGGAGTGTTCACCTTATTGAGGTTGTATTTTATCGATTCGCCGAGTAGCCATGGGCTGCACCGCAGTCCGAACGGCACCCTTTGAAAAACGAAGTGAATTAGGTTCTGTTCGCTGACTGGCTGGTTTATGTCTTTCACCCACAAGAAGCGAGTTGCATGTTGATCACATTCTTGTAGTTTGATTCCATGAAACGCTTTTTCAACGTCTGCAATTAACAATATTTTATCCACTCTAGCTCGTAGAAGCATTCCCACTAACGCTGGTAAGATTGTAGGCCCTGCGTGTAGAGCGTCATTTACTGAACACTCCTCGCGCATGTGGCTGCTGCCATCATACACTATTCTTATCTTTGTTGTATGACTGCTCAATTTTACTACCACTTGGTGCGGTATGTAGAATACTTGATATGGGCTGTTCAGCTCTTCTGGAGATAATCGCCTTATTATCCCTGCGGTTTCTTGTTGCTCAAAGATTTTCGCGTATTCCTCTCTGACCTTTTCTTGGCCGGGTTTGTTCAAATTTTGAAGCTGTGAGCACAGTCGGCGGTAGGCTAGTTTGAAATTTGTGCCTATTTTCTTTCCATTTGGTTTATTCAGATCATATTCTGGCTTCCATGGAAGACGTACATGTAGTCCGTCTTCTTTCTGGATGACTGTGTTGTAGAAGTTCTCACAAACTTCCTTTTCAACATCAGATTTTGTTTTAAATTCTGATTCTTTTATTCCAAGTGTTTCTAGGTTCCAAAAGTTTTCTAGCGTTTCATTCTCGTTTATGGCGGCGAAGCCTAGTGTTTCAGTCTGACTGTACTCTTCAGGCCTGTACGCACCCGAAAGCACGTGACCGAAAATTGTTCTAGTCGCTCTCAATCCACTAGGTAGATCAAGGGGCTGTTCTGCGGGTATTATTTGATTATATAAATCTTGCCAGATGAGAATGTCCGGATTTATTCGTTCGCTGCCTAGGTTCAATTCTATGTTCAACGTGTTTAGCGACATTAGATCGCATTCCAATACGTCGTACGTAAAGTATTTCCACACTATTTTGTCCTGAATTGTTAATTCTACATTTAGTTCACTGCCTTCAATTCCTAAAAAGACAGCTGCCACAGTGCCTGTTCTGCGTCTCATTTTGGAACCCCCAAAAACGGTCACTTCTTGCACTCGTTCATTGTAGATTTTCGCATTTAGTTTATTTGCTAACGCTCGAGATATAAATGATTGGTTTGAACCACCATCTATCATCATATACGATTCGCATTCTATTCCATTTATTCTTATTTTTCCCTTTGCGCTCATTAGCGAGATTTTTTTCGGATTTAATTGTTTTGCTCGCTGAGCACGTAATTTGCTCAGTCGCGAAAGTTGTCGCATTGGCCGTGTTCAGTCTCATACTGGAGCTGCTGGTCGTCGTGCGAGTCTTCGTACGGCTCCCCTTCGTTCTGGCCTTCTATCCACTCAGCTTCCAGCTGTTCATCAGTGGGAGCGTCTTCATACTCTGTCACACCCGCATTTGTAATCATTTGTTGAGGCGCACGACCATTCTGCCTCATTCCACCGCGGTTTGGTGAATAGTTCATCATTCCACCTCTCGGTGCCGTTCCTCGAATCATTCCTCCTCGAGGGGGCGTGGACCCTCCTCGAGAACCTCCGCGATGGAAGTTCTGTTGGGGTCTGTTCTGATTATAGTTTGCATTGTAGTTATTCATAAACCTGTTGTACGGAGACTGGTTTTGGTTCTGAGTTCCGGTGTTTTTAGCCGGTCCGCTTTTATTCGTCTCCATTCCCCGTTCAACGGTCGTTTTGTTGGGGCATGAGTTATACGAATGTCCCGTGGTCCAACATGTGAAACATGCGTTGTTCGTGCTCACAAGCTTTTTCGCCAGGTAGTATGCATTGTCCTTTTTTGTGCAGTAGAATCCGATGTGAGGTTCACCGCATATTCCACAATTTGCCTCATTCGTTTCTTTGTAGGCCGCATTCACTTTCAGCTCGTCTTCCGAGTCAGATTCATTCATATTTTCGTTGATTCTGATGTGGCGTTCAACCATGTGCAATGTCTCTTCGATAGTCAACGTTTCATCGAATCCGTTAATTCCTGACCTGTAGTCATTGTTCTCTCTTATTTCGAGTTCTTTTTTGATTTCCCTTACGAGTGATGTAGGGAACTTGTCGAAGATAATTCCCCTTATGAAGGTCACCCATGCCGAGTCAGTGCTGGTTAGCGAGTCAGTTTTGTAACGGCACGCTGTCGCCAGCAGACCGTACAGTTGTTCATATGTCGTTCTCAGCGATTTCGTGCTGTTTCCCGATTTCGGGAGACTCTTCATTTTGTTCCAAATTCGTTGTTGGTTCAGGCGGGGATTCTGATACTTGGCGCGAATCTGCATTACCGCCTTCTCATAATATTCTGGTTTTTGCGGCAGTGCGTTCAACAGCGATTCATTTGGGCACAGGCACGTGAGCATCGTATATTTCTCCACTGTGTTGTATGATTGGTTTTTGTGGACACATGTTTCATAGAGGTCCCAGAATCGTTCGAAATCTTCTGGCTTTCCTGAGAATTCTTTTAGTCTTATATCCTTGGTATTCGGACGCAAGCGGAAATTGTTTCGAGAACGTTCGCTATCTCCCGCGCTGTTTCCGTTCCAGCCAAATTCCGCGGACATATTCATTGGTGACTGCGCGTTTATTCCGATATGATTAAATTCGATTCTCGCAGGTGATCCACCTGCGGTAGCGCGCTGTTCAACGCGACGCTGAGTTCCGATAGATTCGTGTGTATTCATTTCTTGTTGCCTTTGAGGTGTCTGTTGATTGCCAGCTGATTGATCAGCTGCCGTTTCACCCGAGTTCTGTTCGTTTATGGGGTCGTGGCGAGATAGCCATATTCCGATTTCAGTAACAGCCTTCATTCCTTTGTGCAATGATAGGTCTATGTTCATTGTCTCGAGTTCATCCTCGATCGCTTTTGTCGCTTCATTTGAGTTGCTTGCTGCTTTCGCGTTCTTTTGTTTTCCGTCCAGTTGGTCGTATAGTATTCTGATTTGATCGAGGTGGACATATTGATTTTTGATTATTCCATTCAGATTGTTCTGGACGAGCAGCGATTTGTTTATGCTCTGAGCCTTCTTGAATTCATAGTATTCTTCCACCGATTCATTCAAATCATTCCTGTATTCTTCTAACCATTTCTTTGTTGATTCTTCCATTTTCGCATATCGTGAGTGTTGGTCGCTTGTTGCTAGTACTCGCGTTGACTCTGAAACGAGCGTGTACTTTGGAGACGTCTGGATTCAGTGGTTCAGTGGTGGCCGTATTTTATTAATGATTCTGATTTCAGGATTCGATTCTGGCTCGGACTCGATGCACCATGTGCGCACCCAAGACCGTCACCAAGTACACGTAAACCATATTGATTCATTTATTGAATACATGTTAATTGCATATTCACGCGAGCAATTGAAGTGGGGAGAGGTAGGGTAGCGGGTCGAGGGATGTGGTAGTAGAGTAACACGGTGATGATGTACTTGTAGAAGTGCGGGATACTGTAGCTTGAACTTGGTTCCAGTGAGCTATTACGGTAGCTCTCGTCGGGATTCCACCATGGACGGAGTTTGAGAAGAAGGGAGTGCGGGCCCCGGATTCCACCGGGATATCGTGCCATACATCGCACGCAGCGCCTCGGATTCCACCGGGCATCGAGCTGCTGGAGAGGGGAGGGGGGACGCACAGTGCAGAACCTCTGCACCTCTGCTATACTGGCGTGACTCATTCCGATTCACTCCACTGCGAACACTGTTCTTTTGCATTCTGTCCGCTTTATTACTTGTAAATTATCGTAGTATATTCTCTATTCCAATCACCCTATGTTGCCAATTAGATGCCATTCCACTTCATTCGATTCGTTTGTAGTCGCATGGACTCACCGCGCCTGTCGGTCGCAAGTCGGGTAAGTGCGGATAAGTGGTTTGAGAGCATCCCGGATGAGCTTTTATACTCTCCGGATGGTGTTACGGTCATGTATTGAATGTTGTCGGTCCGGGACCATCAGTGCTGTTCAATTCTGATTTAAATAATACGGATTCCGGATAGACAAATATTCCCGGTCAATTGCGGTCGCTTTGCCAATTTCTGGCTCCGCCCATCGCTTCTGGCGGGAGAGTTTCGTCGTAGCCAGGATTGAATATATTGATCGTTATCGACTGTTTATCGATTATAATTTATTACTAGAAGATACAAAGTGACCATACATATTTATTAAGTAGTCATATAGTCATTCTCTTGGTCTATGCATTATTTCTATCGCGTCCGCGACCTCTGGCCGTCGCAACTAGCGCTATAGGATCTGCGGAGATTAAAGCCTGTCTGCTCGCACAGTGGAGTCTTATCACACGAATGAACAGTCAGTTCTCTCTCTCTCTCTCTCTCTCCTTCTCTCTCTCTCTCTCTCTCTCTCTCTCGACAATATGTATCCGTTCTAGCCCTTCGTACCGTGCAGGCGATTGCTGGATGGGCGCGATACATGGCTGCGACCGAGACCATCTTCCTCAACTTCTTGCCACACCACACCACGACAATGAAACATCACGTGAGAAGTGTGCCTGCAGGATGAATAACAGTAGTTTTTTTCAGCTTTGGTTTCATCATTTGGCAGAGGACCTGCAAGAGTCAGGACTTCCTCTCCACTTGGAAACCGGGAAATGTGAGTGTTTTTATCGGTGCTTCTGTCTACTTGTTCCCTCAACGGCTACCAATGATGCAGGCAAGGAGATGATGGAGCGGTGAGTGAGTGAGTGAGTGAGTGAGTGAGTGAGTGAGTGAGTGAGTGAGTGAGTGAGTGAGTGAGTGAGTGAGTGAGTGAGTGAGTGAATGAGTGAGTGAGTGAGTGAGTGAATGAGTGAGTGAGTGAGTGAGTGAGTGAGTGAGTGAGTGAGTGAGTGAGTGAGTGAGTGAGTGAGTGAGTGAGTGAGTGAGTGAGTGAGTGAGTGAGTGAGTGAGTGAGTGAGTGAGTGAGTGAGTGAGTGAGTAGGTGAATGAGTGATGTTCTATTCGCGGGTTTCAGCATGTTCGTGAGAACGGAAGGACGGCGTGCTCTAGCGCGAGTAGATGATGACGATGTGCAAGAACTGCTGAAGCACATGATGACCCGGTAATTATGAGAGAGAAGACATTTCACATTTTCTTATTGTCCTTTTAGAACAGACTGCCTGTCCAGACATTGATCTCTTCCACTGTGTTCATTTCCGAGATGTCCATCATCACAGGGCAACTGAGAGCCGACCACCTCAACTACATACAAACGCATGGAATTCAAGGAATGGCAGTGTAATTTCATAGTTCCATTCTTTTGCCGACGTTTTTTTTTCAGGATGCGCTTAGTATGCCAGAACAAGGTGTTCTCTGCTGCACTGTACTGGGGCGAGCCAGCGCAAAGTCGGCAAGACTTTCTACAGTACCAAGATGGAGTGCACGTGCAGTATGGAGAGGTGCAACTGTTCGTGTACAATGCGCATTTGAGGCACGGTGATCTGTGACAAGTGGGCCTCTTCAGATCCTTTCACCAACTTATCCAACAATATTGCTGCTCTGCCCTCTTCCAATATCAAACCGATATTAGTTCAACAGACAACCGATGCTCGGATCGAAAACGTTGTATTTCACAAGATTCGTCACTCAAACATTGTCCACTTTGATGCTCATCTCATAAACGGTCACGCACTCAAGATAAAACACGGCAACGACGTGTTCGCGTCTCTGACACGATGACCGTTGCGCAAACATTTCAACTCGCGCAAGTCTGTGATTAGCGCAATATGTGATTCCACTCTCTCTTCAGTTCTTCGGCTCTGTATTCTGTATTCTGTATTTTTTGTGTTTTTTCATTTGTGAAGTTGACATAAATGGTTTTCATATTTTAAAGGATCGTTTCACTTTTCGTTGTTCATCTATCTTGAATCACATCATCGGTGTTGTGAGTTGCGATAACAAACTTGTGTGATTGGTGGTTTCAGTATGTTCTCGGACGAAGAGGGTGAGGCAATCACCGAGACTATAACGCACACAGAGCTAGAGTATCGTATTGCTAACAAAATAGGTACGTCATGCAAGTTTTATTCGATTCCATTTTTGTTGTTTAGCTATTGATTGGTCAAGAACAACAGTCGAGACGCCCACTTCTACTCGAAGGAAGAAAACGGGGAAAAGACTTCGAAGCGCCTCACCTTTGCCCAAGACACCACTCGGTTGGTCAATTTTACCTATCTGATTGAAACCTGTGTAGATGTACTCCGCGATGTATGGGGGCAAGAGCTGGTTGACCCGCTCGATCTTGGGAAGAGCATTCTCCACTCGCTCGTGACGGGTCTGTCGCACCAATCGTTGGAGGTATATGTACATAGATATCATTCCAATATTCTAAAATTAATTTAGTTGGAGATCGGTCAGTTACCCTTGCCCAACGCGTGGTGTTTGGAAAGCTTAGCTAAGGAAGCTGTCGGTGCATCTGCAGATCGCAAGATGCAGCTCGAACTACAGATGGCACAGTTCGCTGCGGTGTGTTTTATTGAGACGTACATGAATTAATTTGTATTTTCAGCAAAACCAATTTCTCTCCAAAGTGCGCGAACTCATGCGCAAATGTGCAGACCTGGAATCGAAACCGGTACCACGCAAGAAAAAGGCCCAGAAAGTGCTGGAGCGTTACGGAGAGAAGGTTGGTTCACTTTTGTTCATTTAATGATTTCCTATTTTCAGACAGCCTTGCCTGCGACAAGGGTCAGCGCGCTCACTCCTCATCATCTGTATTCCATGTCGCCAAGCTCTGTTCCATTCGCACACGTGTGTGGGCGGACTGTACTGGAGACCACCACTGTCAACACTGATGACGACCCCGTGTCTACAAGCAAAGGACACCATCAAGGCCCTCCTGACGGCGGTAAGTTTTATTTCATATTCGATAGTGATTTTGTGTGGTTTTAGATGTGCCGCAACCATGCTGACGGCCCGATCGTGTTGAGACAATACACGTATAGAGAGCCCATCGACAGATCGCGTAATTCCAAGAGGAGGGACGATCAGGATGAGAGAGAAGAGCCAGAGAAACAGGGAGATGAAACTGCTTTTCCCGGCTACAATGAACACCAGCCGTTGATGTCGATACCCTCGGAGGTATACGCGTACATGCACGGTATGTTTTAATATTTTTTGGTAAACGTTTAGATAATATTTTCAGATCTCGTTCTCGACTCTCTCGGCCTGAACCTCGAACAATGTGCGGACGATCCCGAGTTGTGGGCAGACCGAGTCGAATGGAACCGTAAGCTACCCATCATCGTACGCGACGCACTGTGAGTTTTGTTATCATTATTTTTGATAATTATCTAATTCATAGTCATAGTAGTTTTGTTCAATGTCAGTGTTCAGGTCGGACATTCGCCGGAGCTATTTCGACCTTCGGACTGGTACGTGGAAGCGCAGCGACCGCAGGAGGATTTCACAGCCAAGGAATCGACGCTTGATTCCGAATGGCATCTCCCCCTCGCATCCTTCCTCCATTTGAGTAAATTGCTATTTGCTCAGTTTTTGTTTGTACAGGAAAACATTAGGAAAGCTTTAGGATAGTTTTAGGAAAACCCATCAAAATTAGGAAAGCATTAGGAAAGCATTAGGAAATAATTATGAAAGCATTAGGAAAGCATTAGGAAAGCATTAGGAAAACATTAGCAAAGTTTAGGAAAGCATTAGGAAAACATTAGGAAAGCTTAAAGAAAGTTTTAGGAAAACCCATCAAAATTAGAAAAGCATTAGGAAAGCATTAGGAAAGCATTAGGATAGTTTTAGGAAAGCATTAGGAAAGCATTAGGAAAGCATTAGGAAAGTTTTAGGAAATTTTTTAGGAAAACCCATCAAAATTAGGAAAGCATTAGGAAAGCATTAGGAAAGAATTAGGAAAGCATTAGGAAAGCATTAGGAAAACATTAGGAAAGCTTTAGGAAAGTTTTAGGAAAACCCATCAAAATCAGGAATTAGGAAAGCATTAGGAAAGCATTAGGAAAACATTAGGAATGTTTTAGGAAAGCATTAGGAAAGCATTAGGAAAGCATTAGGAAAGTTTTAGGTAAGTTTTAGGAACACTCATAAAAAAATAGGAAAGCATTAGGAAAACATTAGGAAAGCTTAAAGAAAGTTTTAGGAAAACCCATCAAAATTAGGAAAGCTTTAGGCAAGAATTATGAAAGCATTAGGAGAGCATTAGGAAAGCATTAGGAAAACTTTAAGAAAGTTTAGGAAATCATTAGAAACACTTTAGGAAAGCTTAAAGAAAGTTTTAGGAAAGCATCAGGAAAGCATTAGGAAAGCATTAGGTCATTAGGAAAGCATTAGGAAAGCATTAGGAAAGTTTTAGGAGAGTTTTAGGAAAACCCATCAAAATTAGGAAAGCTTTAGGCAAGAATTATGAAAGCATTAGGAGAGCATTAGGGAAGCATTAGGAAAACATTAAGAAAGTTTAGGAAATCATTAGGAACACATTAGGAAAGCATAAAGAAAGTTTTAGGAAAGCATCAGGAAAGCATTAGGAAAGCATTAGGGAAGTTTTAGGAAAACCCATCAAAATTAGGAAAGAATTAGGAAAGAATTAGGAAAGAATTAGGAAAGCATTAGGAAAGTATTAGGAAAACATTAGGAAAGCTTTAGGAAAAATTTAGGAAAACCCATCAAAATTAAGAAAGCATTAGGAAAGCATTAGGAAAAACATTAGGAAAGTTTTAGGAAAGCATTAGGAAAACATTTGGAAAGCTTTAGGATAGTTTTAGGAAAACCCATCAAAATTAGGAAAGCATTATGAAAGCATTAGGAAATAATTATGAAAGCATTAGGAAAGCATTAGGAACCATTAGGAAAACATTAGCAAAGTTTAGGAAAGCATTAGGAAAACATTAGGAAAGCTTAAAGAAAGTTTTAGGAAAACCCATCAAAATTAGGAAAGTATTAGGTCATTAGGAAAACATTAGGAAAGCATTAGGAAAGTTTTAGGAAAGTTTTAAGTTAACCCATCAAAATTAGGAAAGCATTAGGAAAGCATTAGGAAAGCATTAGGACAGTTTTAGGAAAGCATTAGGAAATAATTATGAAAGCATTAGGAAAGCATTAGGAAAGCATTAGGAAAACATTAGCAAAGTTTAGGAAAACATTAGGAAAACATTAGGAAAGCTTAAAGAGAGTTTTAGGAAAACCCATCAAAATTAGGAAAGTATTAGGTCATTATGAAAGCATTAGGAAAGCATAAGGAAAGTTTTAGGAAAGTTTTAGGTAAACCCATCAAAATTTGGAAAGCATTAGGAAAGCATTAGGAAAGCATTAGGACAGTTTTAGGAAAGCATTAGGAAAACTTAAGGAAAGCTTTAGGAAAGTTTTAGAAAACCCATCAAAATTAGGAAAGCATTAGGAAAGCATTAGGAAAGTTTTAGGAAAGTTTTAGGAGAGCATTAGGAAAACATTAGGAAAGCTTTAGGAAAGTTTTAGGAAAACCAATCAAAATTAGGAAAGCATTAGGAAAGCATTAGGAAAACATTAGGAACGCATTAGGAAAGTTTTAGGAACGTTTTAGGAAAACCCTTCAAAAATAGGAAAGCTTTAGGAAAGCATTAGGAAAGAATTATGAAAGCATCAGGAAAGCATTAGGAAAACATTAGGAAAACATTAGGAAAGTTTAGAAAATCATTAGGATGAAAGCATTAGGAAAGAATTAGGAAAATTTTAGGAAAGTTTTAGGAAAACCCATCAAAATTAGGAATTAGGAAATCATTAGGAAAGCATTAGGAAAACATTAGGAAAGTTTTAGGAAAGCATTAGGAAAGCATTAGGAAAGTTCTAGGAAAGTTTTAGGAAAACCCATCAAATTAGGAAAGCATTAGGAAAGCATTAGGAAAGCTTTAGGAAAGTTTTAGGAAAACCAATCAAAATTAGGAAAGCATTAGGAAAGCATTAGGAAAACATTAGGAACGCATTAGGAAAGTTTTAGGAACGTTTTAGGAAAACCCTTCAAAAATAGGAAAGCTTTAGGAAAGCATTAGGAAAGAATTATGAAAGCATCAGGAAAGCATCAGGAAAACATTAGGAAAACATTAGGAAAGTTTAGGAAAATCATTAGGATGAAAGCATTAGGAAAGAATTAGGAAAATTTTAGGAAAATTTTAGGAAAACCCATCAAAATTAGGAATTAGGAAATCATTAGGAAAGCATTAGGAAAACATTAGGAAAGTTTTAGGAAAGCATTAGGAAAGCATTAGGAAAGGAATTAGGAACGCATTAGGAAAGCATTTTAGGAACGCATTAGGAAAGTTAGGAATAGGAATACCCATCAAAAATAGGAAAGCTTTAGGAAAGCATTAGGAAAGAATTATGAAAGCATCAGGAAAGCATTAGGAAAACATTAGGAAAACATTAGGAAAGTTTAGGAAATCATTAGGATGAAAGCATTAGGAAAGCATTAGGAAAATTTTAGGAAAGTTTTAGGAAAACCCATCAAAATTAGGACTTAGGAAAGCATTAGGAAAGCAATAGGAAAACATTAGGAAAGTTTTAGGAAAGCATTAGGAAAGCATTAGGAAAGCATTAGGGAAGTTTTAGGAAAACCCATCAAAATTAGGAAAGAATTAGGAAAACATTAGGAAAGTTTTAGGAAAGCATTAGGAAAACATTAGGAAAGCTTAAAGAAAGTTTTAGGAAAACCCATCAAAATTAGAAAAGCATTAGGAAAGCATTAGGAAAGCATTAGGACAGTTTTAGGAAAGCATTAGGAAAACTTAAGGAAAGTTTAGGAAAGTTTTAGGAAAACCCATCAAAATCAGGAATTAGGAAAGCATTAGGAAAGCATTAGGAAAACATTAGGAAAGTTTTAGGAAAGCATTAGGAAAGCATTAGGAAAGCATTAGGAAAGTTTTAGGAAATTTTTTAGGAACACTCATAAAAAAATAGGAAAGCATTAGGAAAACATTAGGAAAGCTTAAAGAAAGTTTTAGGAAAACCCATCAAAATTAGGAAAGCTTTAGGCAAGAATTATGAAAGCATTAGGAGAGCATTAGGAAAGCATTAGGAAAACTTTAAGAAAGTTTAGGAAATCATTAGAAACACTTTAGGAAAGCTTAAAGAAAGTTTTAGGAAAGCATCAGGAAAGCATTAGGAAAGCATTAGGTCATTAGGAAAGCTTTAGGAAAGCATTAGGAAAGTTTTAGGAGAGTTCTAGGAAAACCCATCAAAATTAGGAAAGCTTTAGGCAAGAATTATGAAAGCATTAGGAGAGCATTAGGGAAGCATTAGGAAAACATTAAGAAAGTTTAGGAAATCATTAGGAACACATTAGGAAAGCATAAAGAAAGTTTTAGGAAAGCATCAGGAAAGCATTAGGAAAGCATTAGGGAAGTTTTAGGAAAACCCATCAAAATTAGGAAAGAATTAGGAAAGAATTAGGAAAGAATTAGGAAAGCATTAGGAAAGTATTAGGAAAACATTAGGAAAGCTTTAGGAAAGTTTTAGGAAAACCCATCAAAATTAAGAAAGCATTAGGAAAGAATTAGGAAAAACATTAGGAAAGTTTTAGGAAAGCATTAGGAAAACATTTGGAAAGCTTTAGGATAGTTTTAGGAAAACCCATCAAAATTAGGAAAGCATTAGGAAAGCATTAGGAAATAATTATGAAAGCATTAGGAAAGCATTAGGAACCATTAGGAAAACATTAGCAAAGTTTAGGAAAGCATTAGGAAAACATTAGGAAAGCTTAAAGAAAGTTTTAGGAAAACCCATCAAAATTAGGAAAGTATTAGGTCATTAGGAAAACATTAGGAAAGCATTAGGAAAGTTTTAGGAAAGTTTTAAGTTAACCCATCAAAATTAGGAAAGCATTAGGAAAGCATTAGGAAAGCATTAGGACAGTTTTAGGAAAGCATTAGGAAATAATTATGAAAGCATTAGGAAAGCATTAGGAAAGCATTAGGAAAACATTAGCAAAGTTTAGGAAAACATTAGGAAAACATTAGGAAAGCTTAAAGAGAGTTTTAGGAAAACCCATCAAAATTAGGAAAGTATTAGGTCATTATGAAAGCATTAGGAAAGCATAAGGAAAGTTTTAGGAAAGTTTTAGGTAAACCCATCAAAATTAGGAAAGCATTAGGAAAGCATTAGGAAAGCATTAGGACAGTTTTAGGAAAGCATTAGGAAAACTTAAGGAAAACTTTAGGAAAGTTTTAGAAAACCCATCAAAATTAGGAAAGCATTAGGAAAGCATTAGGAAAGTTTTAGGAAAGTTTTAGGAGAGCATTAGGAAAACATTAGGAAAGCTTTAGGAAAGTTTTAGGAAAACCAATCAAAATTAGGAAAGCATTAGGAAAGCATTAGGAAAACATTAGGAACGCATTAGGAAAGTTTTAGGAACGTTTTAGGAAAACCCTTCAAAAATAGGAAAGCTTTAGGAAAGCATTAGGAAAGAATTATGAAAGCATCAGGAAAGCATTAGGAAAACATTAGGAAAACATTAGGAAAGTTTAGAAAATCATTAGGATGAAAGCATTAGGAAAGAATTAGGAACATTTTAGGAAAGTTTTAGGAAAACCCATCAAAATTAGGAATTAGGAAATCATTAGGAAAGCATTAGGAAAACATTAGGAAAGTTTTAGGAAAGCATTAGGAAAGCATTAGGAAAGTTCTAGGAAAGTTTTAGGAAAACCCATCAAATTAGGAAAGCATTAGGAAAGCATTAGGAAAGAATTAGGAACGCATTAGGAAAGTTTTAGGAACGTTTTAGGAATACCCATCAAAAATAGGAAAGCTTTAGGAAAGCATTAGGAAAGAATTATGAAAGCATCAGGAAAGCATTAGGAAAACATTAGGAAAACATTAGGAAAGTTTAGGAAATCATTAGGATGAAAGCATTAGGAAAGCATTAGGAAAATTTTAGGAAAGTTTTAGGAAAGCATTAGGAAAGCATTAGGAAAGCATTAGGGAAGTTTTAGGAAAACCCATCAAAATTAGGAAAGAAATAGGAAAACATTAGGAAAGTTTTAGGAAAGCATTAGGAAAACATTAGGAAAGCTTAAAGAAAGTTTTAGGAAAACCCATCAAAATTAGAAAAGCATTAGGAAAGCATTAGGAAAGCATTAGGACAGTTTTAGGAAAGCATTAGGAAAACTTAAGGAAAGTTTAGGAAAGTTTTAGGAAAACCCATCAAAATCAGGAATTAGGAAAGCATTAGGAAAGCATTAGGAAAACATTAGGAAAGTTTTAGGAAAGCATTAGGAAAGCATTAGGAAAGCATTAGGAAAGTTTTAGGAAATTTTTAGGAAAACCCATCAAAATTAGGAAAGCATTAGGAAAGCATTAGGAAAGAATTAGGAAAGCATTAGGAAAGCATTAGGAAAACATTAGGAAAGCTTTAGGAAAGTTTTAGGAAGAACCATCAAAATTAGGAAAGCATTAGGAAAGCATTAGAAAAACATTAGGAAAGTTTTAGGAAAGCATTAGGAAAACATTAGGAAATATTTAGGATAGTTTTAGGAAAATCCATCAAAATTAGGAAAGCATTAGGAAAGTTTTAGGTAAGTTTTAGGAACACTCATAAAAAAATAGGAAAGCATTAGGAAAACATTAGGAAAACTTAAAGAAAGTTTTAGGAAAACCCATCAAAATTAGGAAAGCTTTAGGCAAGAATTATGAAAGCATTAGGAGAGCATTAGGAAAGCATTAGGAAAACATTAAGAAAGTTTAGGAAATCATTAGGAACACATTAGGAAAGCTTAAAGAAAGTTTTAGGAAAGCATCAGGAAAGCATTAGGAAAGCATTAGGTCATTAGGAAAGCATTAGGAAAGCATTAGGAAAGTTTTAGGAGAGTTTTAGGAAAACCCATCAAAATTAGGAAAGCTTTAGGCAAGAATTATGAAAGCATTAGGAGAGCATTAGGAAAGCATTAGGAAAACATTAAGAAAGTTTAGGAAATCATTAGGAACACATTAGGAAAGCTTAAAGAAAGTTTTAGGAAAGCATCAGGAAAGCATTAGGAAAGCATTAGGGAAGTTTTAGGAAAACCCATCAAAATTAGGAAAGAATTAGGAAAACATTAGGAAAGTTTTAGGAAAGCATTAGGAAAGCATTAGGAAATATTTAGGATAGTTTTAGGAAAACCCATCAAAATTAGGAAAGCATTAGGAAAGTTTTAGGTAAGTTTTAGGAACACTCATAAAAAAATAGGAAAGCATTAGGAAAACATTAGGAAAGCTTAAAGAAAGTTTTAGGAAAGCATCAGGAAAGCATTAGGAAAGCATTAGGCCATTAGGAAAGCATTAGGAAAGCATTAGGAAAGTTTTAGGAGAGTTTTAGGAAAACCCATCAAAATTAGGAAAGCTTTAGGCAAGAATTATGAAAGCATTAGGAGAGCATTAGGAAAGCATTAGGAAAACATTAAGAAAGTTTAGGAAATCATTAGGAACACATTAGGAAAGCTTAAAGAAAGTTTTAGGAAAGCATCAGGAAAGCATTAGGAAAGCATTAGGGAAGTTTTAGGAAAACCCATCAAAATTAGGAAAGAATTAGGAAAACATTAGGAAAGTTTTAGGAAAGCATTAGGAAAACATTAGGAAATATTTAGGATAGTTTTAGGAAAACCCATCAAAATTAGGAAAGCATTAGGAAAGTTTTAGGTAAGTTTTAGGAACACTCATAAAAAAATAGGAAAGCATTAGGAAAACATTAGGAAAGCTTAAAGAAAGTTTTAGGAAAGCATCAGGAAAGCATTAGGAAAGCATTAGGTCATTAGGAAAGCATTAGGAAAGCATTAGGAAAGTTTTAGGAGAGTTTTAGGAAAACCCATCAAAATTAGGAAAGCTTTAGGCAAGAATTATGAAAGCATTAGGAGGGCATTAGGAAAGCATTAGGAAAACATTAAGAAAGTTTAGGAAATCATTAGGAACACATTAGGAAAGCTTAAAGAAAGTTTTAGGAAAGCATCAGGAAAGCATTAGGGAAGTTTTAGGAAAACCCATCAAAATTAGGAAAGAATTAGGAAAGAATTAGGAAAGAATTAGGAAAGCATTAGGAAAGTATTAGGAAAACATTAGGAAAGCTTTAGGAAAGTTTTAGGAAAACCCATCAAAATTAGGAAAGCATTAGGAAAGCATTAGGAAAAACATTAGGAAAGTTTTAGGAAACATTAGGAAAACATTTGGAAAGCTTTAGGATAGTTTTAGGAAAACCCATCAAAATTAGGAAAGCATTAGGAAAGCATTAGGAAATAATTATGAAAGCATTAGGAAAGCATTAGGAACCATTAGGAAAACATTAGCAAAGTTTAGGAAAGCATTAGGAAAACATTAGGAAAGCTTAAAGAAAGTTTTAGGAAAACCCATCAAAATTAGGAAAGTATTAGGTCATTAGGAAAACATTAGGAAAGCATTAGGAAAGTTTTAGGAAAGCATTAGGACAGTTTTAGGAAAGCATTAGGAAATAATTATGAAAGCATTAGGAAAGCATTAGGAAAGCATTAGGAAAACATTAGCAAAGTTTAGGAAAACATTAGGAAAACATTAGGAAAGCTTAAAGAGAGTTTTAGGAAAACCCATCAAAATTAGGAAAGTATTAGGTCATTATGAAAGCATTAGGAAAGCATAAGGAAAGTTTTAGGAAAGTTTTAGGTAAACCCATCAAAATTAGGAAAGCATTAGGAAAGCATTAGGAAAGCATTAGGACAGTTTTAGGAAAGCATTAGGAAAACTTAAGGAAATCTTTAGGAAAGTTTTAGAAAACCCATCAAAATTAGGAAAGCATTAGGAAAGTTTTAGGAAAGTTTTAGGAGAGCATTAGGAAAGCTTAAAGAAAGTTTTAGGAAAACCCATCGAAATTAGGAAAGTATTAGGTCATTAGGAAAGCATTAGGAAACCATTAGGAAAGTTTTAGGAAAGTTTTAGGTAAATTCATCAAAAATAGGAAAGCATTAGGAAAGCATTAGGAAAGCATTAGGGCAGTTTTAGGAAAGCATTAGGAAAGCATTAGGAAAGTTTTAGGAAAGTTTTAGGAAAACCCATCAAAATTAGGAAAGCATTAGGAAAGCATAAGGAAAGAAGTAGGAAAGCATTAGGAAAGCATTAGGAAAACAATAGGAAAACTTTAGGAAAGTTTTAGGAAAACCCATCAAAATTAGGAAAGCATTAGGAAAGCATTAGGAAAACATTAGGAAAGTTTTAGGAAAGCATTAGGAAAACATTAGGAAAGCTTTAGGAAAGTTTTAGGAAAACCAATCAAAATTAGGAAAGCATTAGGAAAGCATTAGGAAAACATTAGGAACGCATTAGGAAAGTTTTAGGAACGTTTTAGGAAAACCCTTCAAAAATAGGAAAGCTTTAGGAAAGCATTAGGAAAGAATTATGAAAGCATCAGGAAAGCATTAGGAAAACATTAGGAAAACATTAGGAAAGTTTAGAAAATCATTAGGATGAAAGCATTAGGAAAGAATTAGGAAAATTTTAGGAAAGTTTTAGGAAAACCCATCAAAATTAGGAATTAGGAAATCATTAGGAAAGCATTAGGAAAACATTAGGAAAGTTTTAGGAAAGCATTAGGAAAGCATTAGGAAAGTTCTAGGAAAGTTTTAGGAAAACCCATCAAATTAGGAAAGCATTAGGAAAGCATTAGGAAAGAATTAGGAACGCATTAGGAAAGTTTTAGGAACGTTTTAGGAATACCCATCAAAAATAGTAAAGCTTTAGGAAAGCATTAGGAAAGAATTATGAAAGTATCAGGAAAGCATTAGGAAAACATTAGGAAAACATTAGGAAAGTTTAGGAAATCATTAGGATGAAAGCATTAGGAGAGCATTAGGAAAATTTTAGGAAAGTTTTAGGAAAACCCATCAAAATTAGGACTTAGGAAAGCATTAGGAAAGCAATAGGAAAACATTAGGAAAGTTTTAGGAAAGCATTAGGAAAACATTAGGAAAGCTTAAAGAAAGTTTTAGGAAAACCCATCAAAATTAGGAAAGTATTAGGTCATTAGGAAATCAAAATTAGGAATTAGGAAAGCATTAGGAAAGCATTAGGAAAACATTAGGAAAGTTTTAGGAAAGCATGAGGAAAACATTAGGAAAGCTTAAAGAAAGTTTTAGGAAAACCCATCGAAATTAGGAAAGTATTAGGTCATTAGGAAAGCATTAGGAAACCATTAGGAAAGTTTTAGGAAAGTTTTAGGTAAACCCATCAAAAATAGGAAAGCATTAGGAAAGCATTAGGAAAGCATTAGGGCTGTTTTAGGAAAGCATTAGGAAAGTTTTAGGAAAGTTTTAGGAAAACCCATCAAAATTAGGAAAGCATTAGGAAAGCATAAGGAAAGAATTAGGAAAGCATTAGGAAAGCATTAGGAAAACAATAGGAAAACTTTAGGAAAGTTTTAGGAAAACCCATCAAAATTAGGAAAGCATTAGGAAAGCATTAGGAAAACATTAGGAAAGTTTTAGGAAAGCATTAGGAAAACATTAGGAAATCTTTAGGAAAGTTTTAGGAAAACCCATCAAAATTAGGAAAGCATTAGGAAAGCATTAGGAAAACATTAGGAACGCATTAGGAAAGTTTTAGGAACGTTTTAGGAAAACCCTTCAAAAATAGGAAAGCTTTAGGAAAGCATTAGGAAAGAATTATGAAAGCATCAGGAAAGCATTAGGAAAACATTAGGAAAACATTAGGAAAGTTTAGAAAATCATTAGGATGAAAGCATTAGGAAAGAATTAGGAAAATTTTAGGAAAGTTTTAGGAAAACCCATCAAAATTAGGAATTAGGAAATCATTAGGAAAGCATTAGGAAAACATTAGGAAAGTTTTAGGAAAGCATTAGGAAAGCATTAGGAAAGTTCTAGGAAAGTTTTAGGAAAACCCATCAAATTAGGAAAGCATTAGGAAAGCATTAGGAAAGAATTAGGAACGCATTAGGAAAGTTTTAGGAACGTTTTAGGAATACCCATCAAAAATAGGAAAGCTTTAGGAAAGCATTAGGAAAGAATTATGAAAGTATCAGGAAAGCATTAGGAAAACATTAGGAAAACATTAGGAAAGTTTAGGAAATCATTAGGATGAAAGCATTAGGAAAGCATTAGGAAAATTTTAGGAAAGTTTTAGGAAAACCCATCAAAATTAGGACTTAGGAAAGCATTAGGAAAGCAATAGGAAAACATTAGGAAAGTTTTAGGAAATCATTAGGAAAACATTAGGAAAGCTTAAAGAAAGTTTTAGGAAAACCCATCAAAATTAGGAAAGTATTAGGTCATTAGGAAATCAAAATTAGGAATTAGGAAAGCATTAGAAAGCATTAGGAAAACATTAGGAAAGTTTTAGGAAAGCATGAGGAAAACATTAGGAAAGCTTAAAGAAAGTTTTAGGAAAACCCATCGAAATTAGGAAAGTATTAGGTCATTAGGAAAGCATTAGGAAACCATTAGGAAAGTTTTAGGAAAGTTTTAGGTAAACCCATCAAAAATAGGAAAGCATTAGGAAAGCATTAGGAAAGCATTAGGGCTGTTTTAGGAAAGCATTAGGAAAGTTTTAGGAAAGTTTTAGGAAAACCCATCAAAATTAGGAAAGCATTAGGAAAGCATAAGGAAAGAATTAGGAAAGCATTAGGAAAGCATTAGGAAAACAATAGGAAAACTTTAGGAAAGTTTTAGGAAAACCCATCAAAATTAGGAAAACATTAGGAAAGTTTTAGGAAAGCATTAGGAAAACATTAGGAAATCTTTAGGAAAGTTTTAGGAAAACCCATCAAAATTAGGAAAGCATTAGGACAACATTAGGAAAGTTTTAGGAAAGCATTAGGAAAACATTAGGAAATCTTCAGGATAGTTTTAGGAAAACCCATCAAAATTAGGAAAGCATTAGGAAAGTTTTAGGTGAGTTTTAGGAACACTCATAAAAAATAGGAAAGCTTTAGGAAAGCATTATGAAATAATTATGAAAGCATTAGGAAAGCACTAGGAAAGCTTTAGGAAAACATTAGGAAAGTTTAGGAAAGCATTAGGAAAACATTAGGAAAGCTTAAAGAAAGTTTTAGGAAAACCCATCAAAATTAGGAAAGCATTAGGTCATTAGGAAAGCATTAGGAAAGCATTAGGAAAACAGTAGGAAAGTTTAGGAAATCATTAGGAACACACTAGGAAAGCTTAAAGAAAGTTTTAGGGAAGCATCAGGAAAGCATTAGGAAAGCATTAGGGAAGTTTTAGGAAAACCCATCAAAATTAGGAAATCATTAGGAAAGAGTTAGGAAAGAATTAGGAAAGCATTAGGAAAGCATTAGAAAAACATTAGGAAAGCTTTAGGAAAGTTTTAGGAAAACCCATCAAAGTTAGGAAAGCATTAGGAAAGCATTAGGAAAACATTAGGAAAGTTTTAGGAAAGCATTAGGAAAACATTAGGAAAGCTTTAGGATACTTAAAGAAAACCCATCAAAATTAGGAAAGCATGATGAAAGCATTAGGAAATGATTATGAAAGCATTAGGAAAGCATTAGGAAAGCATTAGGAAAACATTAGCAAAGTTTAGAAAAGCATTAGGAAAACATTAGGAAAGCTTTAGGAAAGTTTTAGGAAAACCAATCAAAATTAGGAAAGCATTAGGAAAGCATTAGGAAAACATTAGGAACGCATTAGGAAAGTTTTAGGAACGTTTTAGGAAAACCCATCAAAATAGGAAAGCTTTAGGAAAGCATTAGGAAAGAATTATGAAAGCAACAGGAAAGCATTAGGAAAACATTAGGAAAACATTAGGAAAGTTTAGGAAATCATTAGGATGAAAGCATTAGGAAAGCATTAGGAACATTTTAGGAAAGTTTTAGGAAAACCCATCAAAATTAGGAATTAGGAAAGCATTAGGAAAGCATTAGGAAAACATTAGGAAAGTTTTAGGAAAGCATTAGGAAAACATTAGGAAAGCTTAAAGAAAGTTTTAGGAAAACCCATCAAAATCAGGAAAGCATTAGGAAAGCATTAGGAAAGAATTAGGAACGCATTAGGAAAGTTTTAGGAACGTTTTAGGAATACCCATCAAAAATAGGAAAGCTTTAGGAAAGCATTAGGAAAGAATTATGAAAGCATCGTTGGAACAATAGTGAGTCGGCGAACCTCAAGGAGGTGTGCGCTGAACACTCGATGCAACAAGTCGTTTCACACGTGACACATCGAAACCGATTGATTGATATTATGATGGTGAGCCGGCGAGTGATGATAGCTGGAGTGAAGCACCTCGCTCCTGTCGAGAAAGAACATGAACCCATCATGGTTGACACATGCATTCGATGCGAGAATCGAACGGAGAAGCCAGTGAAGGGCTACGATTTCAAGAAGGCAAACTGGACGGGTCTCATAGAGTTTCTTGGAAAAGAAGTGCGATGTGAATGGATAGAGGATAGGAGTCTGTCGATTGATGACATGTGGAGGAAGTTTGTGGAAATGGTTAAAGCGGGTATGCAGAAGTGGATCCCGCTCAAAACATTCCGCAGGAAAAGAGGGTGCGAGTGGATGAGCGAGAAAGTCAAGACTTTGCAGCGGCGGAAAGACGCACTGCACAAGTTGAGCAAGGAAAGGGGAGACAGCGAGGCAAAAGCTGCTTTTGCCGGAGACTGCATCGGATGCGGAGAGAATCCTTCCCTGCTCGAGAGAGTTTGTGGAGAAGTACATACGAGAGGCATCCGAGCAGAAAGCGAGTGGAATAGATGGAATAACTGTGCGGTTGTTGAAGAGGTGTGTGAAACCATTGACTGCGCCAATCGTGGCTATGATCAATCGGTGTCTACACGAGGAGAAGTTCCCTCGGGGATGGAAGGAAGCGGTGATATCACCCATTCAGAAAGTGGAACACCCACAGCACCCAGTCGATTTCCGACCGGTGTCACTGCTACCTATTGTGAGCAAGATGGCAGAAGAGTACGTGTTTGGAATGATGGTTGGAGAGGTTGACCGGAAGCTGTCTCCGAATCAGTTCGGATTCCGGAAGGGAAGGAGCACTGTGGACGCGGTACTGAGTTTCCAGTATGGAATGAGCGAGTGCCTGCAGAGTTGTAAGAGGAAGGCTGCTCGGGCGGTTGCAGTGTTTTTCGATATTTCGAAAGCATTTGATACGATCCCTCTTGGACATTTGGTGAATGTTCTGAGACATGAATTCAACCTTGCCGATTCGTACCTCAGATTGATAAAAGATTATCTGTCTAACAGGAGGATGCGAGTGCGAGTGAACGGGACCCTGAGTGAAGAGAAGGAGGTTGTGAGTGGAGTGCCGCAGGGAAGTATCCTCGGACCACTTCTATTCAATTGTTATGTGAATCGTGTGGGGTCGATACAATTGAATGAAGGGGCGCGCATTGTGCAATACGCCGACGATACGGTGTATGTCTCTCGGTATCTCACCGATGGAGACAAGGAAAATGCACAAGAAGACGTGGATAAACTGAGTGGGCTCTTCTCAGAGATGGGAATGAAGCTGAATGCGGGAAAGTGCAAGGTGATTCGAATGGGAGTGTATGAGAAGGAACCAGATTTCGAGGTGAATCTGCACATTGGTGGAACAGAGCTCGAGTGCACTAACAAGTACAAGTATCTCGGAGTGGCAATTGATCCTCTGATGAATTTCAGTGGTCACGTGGCTGAGAGAGTGACGAAGGCTCGCCAAGCTATTGGTGCTTTGGTGCGAACTATGAGGAAGTGGGCTCCTCGAAGCGCGTTCGAGAAAGTGTACAAGGCATGTATTGAGCCAGGACTGTTATATGCAGCAGAACGATGGTTTCCTGCAAACGAGACGGACAGGGCAAGACTCGAAAGAGTGAATGTGCATGCAGCGAGGCTGGTGCAGAATGATTTCAAGTCATCGGATGAGCGGGTGCTAGAGAAGGCCAAATGGAATACGGTAAAGAAGACCGTGAACGAGAGAAGGAGGGTGCTCATGTGGAATTATGTGCACGGAGTGCGAGCCCCTCCAGATGGAATGCTGGTCCTGGTATCGGACAGCGGAGTGAGAAGAACAGCACGCGGCGGCCACTCACTGAGAGTGATGGAGCCTGTGGTGACAAGTGCGAGACTGCACGACTACCCGGTGAACGAGTTGAGAAGGCTTTGGAATGCCCTACCGGAGAAGGCTGTATTGGAGGAGACCAAACAGTCGTTCAAGCGTGCTGTCAAGAATCTGTGAATTATGACCGTCGGAGACGGTGTTTTATCTTACTAATAGTTGTCTTTTATCGACTAGCGTGCTTATATAGCACGTTAGTTGAACTAATCTAGTTCTCACAGTCGTTATAATCCAAGGCTCTGTCTTGTTTTCGGCTGAGAACAATTGGTACGGCTATATCCTTGTTACTCTCTATGAGTAGTGAGATAAACGCAATACCAACAATAAAAAAAGCATCAGGAAAGCATTAGGAAAACATTAGGAAATCTTTAGGATAGTTTTAGGAAAACCCATCAAAATTAGGAAAGCATCAGGACAACATTAGAAAAGTTTTAGGAAAGCATTAGGAAAACATTAGGAAATCTTTAGGATAGTTTTAGGAAAACCCATCAAAATTAGGAAAGCATTAGGAAAGTTTTAGGTTAAAAATGTTGGAAGTAGAGATTGTTAAAAATGTTGGAAGTAGAGATTGTTGAAAATGTTGGAAGTAGAGATTGTTAAAAATGTTGGAAGTAGAGATTGTTAAAAATGTTGGAAGTAGAGATTGTTCAAAATGTTAGATGAAAAGATTGTTAAAAATGTTGGAAGTAGAGATTGTTAAAAATGTTGAAAGTAGAGATTGTTCAAAATGTTTAATGTAGAAGATATTAAAAATGTTGGAAGTAGAGAATGTTAAAAATGTTGGAAGTAGAGACTGTTAAAAATGTTGGAAGTAGAGATTGTTTAAAATGTTAGAAGTAAAAGATGTTAAAAATGTTGAAAGTAGAGATTGTTAAAAATGTTGGAAGTAGAGATTGTTAAAAAATGTTGGAAGTAGAGATTGTTAAAAATGTTGGAAGTAGAGATTGTTTAAAATGTTGGAAGTAGAGATTGTTTAAAATGTTAGAAGTAGAGATTGTTTAAAATGCTGGAAGTAGAGATTGTTAAAAATGTTGAAAGTAGAGATTGTTAAAAATGTTTAGAGTAGAGATTGCTAAAAATGTTGGAAGTAGAGATTGTTAAAAATGTTGGAAGTAGAGATTGTTAAAAATGTTAGAAGTAAAAGATGTTAAAAATGTTGGAAGTAGAGATTGTTAAAAATGTTGGAAGTAGAGATTGTTAAAAATGTTGGAAGTAGAGATTGTTAAAAATGTTGGAAGTAGAGATTGTTAAAAATTTTGGAAGTAGAGATTGTTAAAAATGTTGGAAGTAGAGATTGTTTAAAATGTTAGAAGTAGAGATTGTTAAAAATGTTGGAAGTAGAGATTGTTAAAAAGGTTTAAAGTAGAGATTGTTTAAAATGTTAGAAGTAGAAGATATTAATAATGTTGGAAGTAGAGATTGTTAAAAATGTTGGAAGTAGAGATTGTTAAAAATGTTGGAAGTAGAGATTGTTAAATTGTTGGAAGGAGAGATTATTTAAGTTAGTAGAGATTGTTAGGTAGCGATGTTGCTTGCGATGTTATTTATTGTTCGGAGATTTAGCAGTAGTGGGTTTGAATCGGTTTCCATTTCGCATTGAACAATATGTGATTTTACTTGCGTGGTTTTTCCATCTAGCAGGTTATATGTTTGCTTCTCGCTCTTTATCGGTTTCAACCCCAGCTGCTTAGAAATACGGTTGTTGATCAATGAGGTAGTGGCACCACTGTCTAGCAGTACGTTGGCGATGGCTGTCTTGTTGTTATATGGGTTGCGAATAGTTGCGGGAACAACCATCAAATATGCTCGCTCGCTCGATTGATTAGATAGCACGGTATTATCGATTATTTTATCGATTTCTATTTCAGGTGATGACTGCTCGGCGGCTATGATGAGCTGTTCTTCGATGTGTGGCTTGAGCGGGGTGAGTTTGTCATTGATTGTTTTATCATTGCGGGCATCATCATTTGTTGTAGTAGCCAATGCTGTGTAGGCTGGTTGCGGTGATGCAGGGGTGCGGCAGGAGAGTGAGCTATGTAGGTTGGTTCGGTTGATGATTTATTTCATTTATTGTTTTTATCATGTGTGATGCTGGTTGCGCTATGTGATATGTCTTAGTAGCGAAAGTTGTCAATTTCTCCACTCAGGCCTGCCTCGCACTCCTCTTCGTCCGGCCGCGCCGCGAGGCGGTCGCCGTCCGGGTCGGGCACAGGGGCGTGCTCGTCAAGAGCGGCGTGGACGAGCTGTGCGTCGTCATGAGCAGGTGAGTAGTGGTCTTGTGTCATGTGGATGTGTTGGGGGCGCGCGTTGGTGGGGGTGTAGCCGGTAGTGGTGGTGCTGTTGTACTTGTTCGCATTGTGGCTGTTGTGGTACTGCGACTTGTTGCGCGTATGGTTGTTGTTCACTTGCTTGTAGCAGATGCGCGTGTTGTGCGGGCCATTGCAATTGTTGCAGTTGTTCCACGAGCACGTAGAAGAAGTGTGTCCAATTTGGAAACACTTTGCACATGCGCGAGATAGACGTACAACCTGCATGAGCGCATAGCACAAGTGGTTGTTGTTGCACGAGCTGGCGTGGTGGCTGGTACTGTAACAAAGCAGACAGCGGTCGGCAGGGTGGTTGGCATGCGGGTTGGTGTTGTGCGGGGCATGGTGTGCCTGCTGGTTGTTGTTGTGGTGTGCGGTGGTGCTCATGCGGGGGGAAGGGCTGTTGCGCGCCAGGCACACAGTCTCCTCCTTGACTTTGTGGGTCTGTACTTGTAGGATGTCTTCATCAACGCGAATGTTTTTGTCGATGAGCGCCATTGTCTCGTCGACAGAGAGTACGTTGCCCTCGCTGCCCTTCTCGGTAATAATTTTCTGCACCTCATATTGTACGCGCTGCGAGAACTTAGGCAAGATGATGCGCTGCGACATGGCTGAGAGGGCGGGATCTTTCTGATTGTCTCGCATGAGACTGCTGCTGCGCTTTACTGCGTTAAGCAAAAGCTGGCACTGGTTGTAGTTGGCGCGGTTCTTGATGGTATCGTTGTTGTCGGTGGCCGCTTCCATCTGTTCAATTTTGCGCCACAGACGGTGCTGATCTCAACCGGGTTGTCATACTTCTTCTTTAGCATAGCAATAGCGGTAGCGTACTGGGCGCCCTGGCGAGGGAGGGATGCAGCAAGTGTGGGGTCAGCGGCGCAGCGGTTGATGAGGTACAGCAATTTCTCGGTGTCGCCCATGTCAGTCGGGTGTGCACCACGTTTTCATAGACATCCCAGAACTGCTGGAAACCCTCGGGGGTTCCGTCGAAGGGGGGCACCTCGATCGGTTTCATATTGATTCGAATCTTATTTTCAGGGGCGTGCTGGTTGGTGGTCGCGTGGTGAGCGGGCGCGTGATGGACGGGCGTGTGCTGCTGTTGGGTGAGTGCGATCTGCGCGTTGAGCAGCTCGCACTGCTTCTCATGCAGCTCATTCTCGCGCTCTTCCTCCTTCATAGTCTTGCGCTCAATGTCGCTTGCCTGCGCGATCTCGATGATGTCTTCCGCGGCACTGATGATGTCCGCGAATCGCTCGGTGTTATCATAAGTGTTGAACTCGGTCGCCTTGTCATTGTCATACGCCTCATTCTCAATCTCGCTGCGCTTGGCAACTAGTTTATCGAACGCGGTGGTGAGGGCGGTGAGCATAGTTTATCGAACGCGGTGGTGAGGGCAACTAGTTTATCGAACGCGGTGGTGAGGGCGGTGAGCATGACTGCGCGGCGGGTGTTGGTAGATTGCGTGTCTTCGTACACCGCCTTTGTCTGCGCGGTAGCATCAATCAGCTTGTTCTTGTACCTCGTTAGCACGCCTTTATCACTCGGCCTTAAACAATCAGACATTTTTTGCAGGAGTGGCAAGTAGCGATCGGTGGCAAGTGGGTGCGGGGAGCGGTAACGCGGGGATCGTCCGAGTGAGGTGGGTGGTGATTGAATTATGTTTTCGAAAATCATTCGATAGTGTTAGTGCAGTGTGGCGTGTGTACTTGTGGTCTATCGGGATTTCCCTGGTGTTAAGTCGATAGGAGAGATAGATTTTAGTCCTCATGTGGTGTATGAATATTTAAAACGAACGAACAGAAAACTATCTTGTGGACTTGTTAACATACCGTCACTTGTGTTACAATCTCTGGCTACTGTCATCGCTTTACCTCTATCAATTAAATTCGAAGAATGCTATCAATGTGGTGTGATTCCTAATATTTGGAGGAAAGGCATTGTGGTACCAGTATATAAATCCGGTGACAAAACTCGGTTCACGAACTATCGCCCGATTACTCTCACGTGTTGTACCAATCGAGTGTTTGAAAAGATCATTTGTTACGCTATTCGTTCCCATCTTTGGCAATATAATAAAGTAAGTGAATTTCAACATGGTTTCTTAAACGGTCGTGGAACAATAACTCAAATGGTAGATTATGTAAGCTACTTAGTAGAACATTTAGGCAACAATAGTGGTGTAGACACTATTTATTTAGATATAAAGAAAGCGTTTGATAGTGTGGTGCATAGGAGAGTTTTAGAAGTGTGCCGTTCCTATGGCATTGATGGTAAACTCTTGAATTGGCTTTTTTTATTTTTAACTGATAGGACACAGTCAGTCAAAATCGGACAATGTTACTCGAGCTGGAAGAATGTTTTGAGTGGAGTACCACAAGGATCAGTCCTAGGACCCCTTCTATTCTTGATTTATGTAAATGGTATTGGTGAAGTGGTGAAGCACTGTAGGTATTTTCTGTATGCTGATGATATGAAATTGTCAATATCTCAGAATCGACCGAACTTCCATGATTTTCTTGAATCCGATTTTAATGAAGTATATGCGTGGTTATCTGAGCGACAGCTAGCGCTATCTGCCCCAAGTGCACAGTTGTTCATTTCGGAAAGAAACCTATCAAGTCGGTTTATAAATGTGGTGATGTAACTCTCTCGTGCTCTGATTCTGTGAAGGATTTGGGTGTTATTCTAACATCTACTCTCGACCCATCAGAACATATCCGGAAAGCTATCCAAAAAGCCTCTTCCAAAATTGGAGCACTGAGAGCAAATTTCCATGTACATGAGCAACTTTACTTAAATTTCTACAAAACTAAAATAAGACCGGCACTAGAATATGGTTCAGAAGTTCTTTGTTTGACTAACAAAGGCCATATAAATGATCTAGAAGCAGTTCAGCGCAAGCTCACCCGTTACATAGCCCCTAAACTAGATTACGAAAGCAGACTAAAACGATATAATTTAGATACTCTATGGTTACGACGGGTTAAGTGTGATATTCGATTTGTACATATATACGTTTATGGTTATTTCAACTCGGAATGTCCATTCGCTCTCGTCCCGGTTGGTTCTAGAATGAGTACATTGCGAAATCATGGTTTGAAACTCAAGAATACTGCCCTTTCACCTCGCACTACGATAGGCCAAAGTTTTATATTATATAGAGCTGTCCAGTATTGGAATGATTTGGATAGAAGTGTCGTCACCTGTTTATCTAAGAAAGAATTTGGAGTCGCAATTGATCATTTCTTCAGTACCATCCAAAAGAGGTTTCAAGACCCCACACGTTTGTAATAATCTGTTAATGTGATAGAAGTTCCAGGGTGGTTTGACTTGAATGGGTGATTCTAATGATGAGGCGCTTGCCTCCTCACTCATTTCAGTTGTCGTCGCGAGAGTGCCTGTGGAGGAAGTACACTTCTGCCAAACACGTCAAGGTGTCTGGAGGTGGCTTCCGCAGTATTCGCTTTGCCTCACTGGGAAGGAAACCGATTAATGTTGGACACTCGTTCATCATAACTTTTGTTGTCTTTCCAATGTTGTCATTGCGATTCTGTTTCTGTGGATAAATATATTATATTATTATTATTATAAATCTGTGAGAGAAATCCGTGAAATATCCGCGAGAAATCCTTGAGAAATCAGTGAGAAATCCTTGAGAAATCAGTGAGAAATCAGTGAGAAATCCGTGAGAAATCCGTGAGAAATCCGTGAGAAATCCGTGAAATATCCGCGAGAAATCCGTGAGAAATCCGTGAGAAATCCGTGAAATATCCGCGAGAAATCCTTGAGAAATCAGTGAGAAATCCGTGAGAAATCCATGAAATATCCGTGAGAAATCCGTGAGAAATCCGTGAGATATCCGTGAGAAATCCGTGAAATATCCGCGAGAAATCCTTGAGAAATCAGTGAGAAATCCGTGAGAAATCCGAGAAATATCCGCGAGAAATCCTTGAGAAATCAGTGAGAAATCCTTGAGAAATCAGTGAGAAATTAGTGAGAAATCCGTGAGAAATCCGTGAGAAATCCGTGAGAAATCCGTGAAATATCCGCGAGAAATTCGTGAGAAATCCGTGAGAAATCCGTGAAATATCCGCGAGAAATCCTTGAGAAATCAGTGAGAAATCCGTGAGAAATCCATGAAATATCCGTGAGAAATCCGTGAGAAATCCGTGAAATATCCGTGAGAAATCCGTGAAATATCCGCGAGAAATCCTTGAGAAATCAGTGAGAAATCCGTGAGAAATCCGAGAAATATCCGCGAGAAAGCCTTGAGAAATCAGTGAGAAATCCGTGAAATATCCGTGAGAAATCCGTGAAATATCCGTGAGAAATCCGTGAGAAATCCGTGAGAAATCCGTGAAATATCCGCGAGAAATCCTTGAGAAATCCGTGAGAAATCCGTGTGAAAAACATTTCGTAGATCCACGAATTCATTTCGTAGTTCTACGAACTCATTTCGTAGATCTACGAACTCATTTCGTAGATCTAAGAACTCATTTCGTAGATCTACGAACTCATTTTAGCTTACAAAAACATTTCGTAGCTTCCGTGAGAAATCCGTGAAATATCCGCGAGAAATCCGTGAGAAATCCGTAAGAAATCAGTGAGAAATCCGAGAATTCCGTAAAATATCCGCGAGAAATCCTTGAGAAATCAGTGAGAAATCCGTGAGAAATCCGTGAGAAATCCGTGAGAAATCCGTGAGAAATCCGTGAAATATCCGCGAGAAATCCTTGAGAAATCAGTGAGAAATCCGTGAGAAATCCGAGAACCAAACTTCGTCCTAACTTCTTCCTAACTTCTTCCTAACTTCAGAAATTAGTGAGAAATCCGTGAAATATCCGTGAGAAATCCGTGAGAAATCCGTGAGAGAAATCCGTGAAATATCCGCGAGAAATTCTTGAGAAATCAGTGAGAAATCCTTGAGAAATCAGTGAGAAATCCGAGAAATCCGTAAAATTTCCGCGAGAAATCCTTGAGAAATCCGTGAGAAATCCGTGAGAAATCCGTGAGAAATCCGTAAAATATCCGCGAGAAATCCTTGAGAAATCAGTGAGAAATCCGTGAGAAATCCGTGAAATATCCGCGAGAAATCCTTGAGAATTCAGTGAGAAAAACATTTCGTAGATCTACGAATTCATTTCGTAGTTCTACGAACTCATTTCGTAGATCTACGAACTCATTTCGTAGATCTACGAACTCGATTCGTAGCTTACAGAAACATTTCGTAGCTTCCGTGAGAAATCCGTAAAATATCCGCGAGAAATCCGTGAGAAATCCGTGAGAAATCCGTGAAACATCCGCGAGAAATCCGTGAGAAATCCTTGAGAAATCAGTGAGAAATCAGTGAGAAATCCGTGAGAAATCCGTGAGAAATCCGTGAGAAATCCGTGAAATATCCGCGAGAAATCCGTGAGAAATCCGTGAGAAATCCGTGAAATATCCGCGAGAAATCCTTGAGAAATCAGTGAGAAATCCGTGAGAAATCCATGAAATATCCGTGAGAAATCCGTGAGAAATCCGTGAAATATCCGTGAGAAATCCGTGAAATATCCGCGAGAAATCCTTGAGAAATCAGTGAAAAATCCGTGAGAAATCCGAGAAATATCCGCGAGAAATCCTTGAGAAATCAGTGAGAAATCCTTGAGAAATCAGAGAAATCCGTAAAATATCCGCGAGAAATCCGTGAGAAATCCGTGAGAAATCCGTGAGAAATCCGTGAGAAATCCGTGAGAAATCCGTAAAATATCCGCGAGAAATCCTTGAGAAATCAGTGAGAAATCCGTGAGAAATCCGTGAAATATCCGCGAGAAATCCACCACGTTTTCATAGACATCCCAGAACTGCTGGAAACCCTCGGGGGTTCCGTCGAAGGGGGGCACCTCGATCGGTTTCATATTAATTCGAATCTTATTTTCAGGGGCGTGCTGGTTGGTGGTCGCGTGGTGAGCGGGCGCGTGATGGACGGCCGTGTGCTGCTGTTGGGTGAGTGCGATCTGCGCGTTGAGCAGCTCGCACTGCTTCTCATGCAGCTCATTCTCGCGCTCTTCCTCCTTCATAGTCTTGCGCTCAATGTCGCTTGCCTGCGCGATCTCGATGATGTCTTCCGCGGCACTGATGATGTCCGCGAATCGCTCGGTGTTATCATAAGTGTTGAACTCGGTCGCCTTGTCATTGTCATACGCCTCATTCTCAATCTCGCTGCGCTTGGCAACTAGTTTATCGAACGCGGTGGTGAGGGCGGTGAGCATAGTTTATCGAACGCGGTGGTGAGGGCAACTAGTTTATCGAACGCGGTGGTGAGGGCGGTGAGCATGACTGCGCGGCGGGTGTTGGTAGATTGCGTGTCTTCGTACACCGCCTTTGTCTGCGCGGTAGCATCAATCAGCTTGTTCTTGTACCTCGTTAGCACGCCTTTATCACTCGGCCTTAAACAATCAGACATTTTTTGCAGGAGTGGCAAGTAGCGATCGGTGGCAAGTGGGTGCGGGGAGCGGTAACGCGGGGATCGTCCGAGTGAGGTGGGTGGTGATTGAATTATGTTTTCGAAAATCATTCGATAATGTTAGTGCAGTGTGGCGTGTGTACTTGTGGTCTATCGGGATTTCCCTGGTGTTAAGTCGATAGGAGAGATAGATTTTAGTCCTCATGTGGTGTATGAATATTTAAAACGAACGAACAGAAAACTATCTTGTGGACTTGTTAACATACCGTCACTTGTGTTACAATCTCTGGCTACTGTCATCGCTTTACCTCTATCAATTAAATTCGAAGAATGCTATCAATGTGGTGTGATTCCTAATATTTGGAGGAAAGGCATTGTGGTACCAGTATATAAATCCGGTGACAAAACTCGGTTCACGAACTATCGCCCGATTACTCTCACGTGTTGTACCAATCGAGTGTTTGAAAAGATAATCTGTTAATGTGATAGAAGTTCCAGGGTGGTTTGACTTGAATGGGTGATTCTAATGATGAGGCGCTTGCCTCCTCACTCATTTCAGTTGTCGTCGCGAGAGTGCCTGTGGAGGAAGTACACTTCTGCCAAACACGTCAAGGTGTCTGGAGGTGGCTTCCGCAGTATTCGCTTTGCCTCACTGGGAAGGAAACCGATTAATGTTGGACACTCGTTCATCATAACTTTTGTTGTCTTTCCAATGTTGTCATTGCGATTCTGTTTCTATGGATAAATATATTATATTATTATTATTATAAATCCGTGAGAGAAATCCGTGAAATATCCGCGAGAAACCCTTGAGAAATCAGTGAGAAATCCTTGAGAAATCAGTGAGAAATCAGTGAGAAATCCGTGAGAAATCCGTGAGAAATCCGTGAGAAATCCGTGAAATATCCGCGAGAAATCCGTGAGAAATCCGTGAGAAATCCGTGAAATATCCGCGAGAAATCCTTGAGAAATCAGTGAGAAATCCGTGAGAAATCCATGAAATATCCGTGAGAAATCCGTGAGAAATCCGTGAGATATCCGTGAGAAATCCGTGAAATATCCGCGAGAAATCCTTGAGAAATCAGTGAGAAATCAGTGAGAAATTAGTGAGAAATCCGTGAGAAATCCGTGAGAAATCCGTGAAATATCCGCGAGAAATTCGTGAGAAATTGGTGAGAAATCCGTGAAATATCCGCGAGAAATCCTTGAGAAATCAGTGAGAAATCCGTGAGAAATCCATGAAATATCCGTGAGAAATCCGTGAGAAATCCGTGAAATATCCGTGAGAAATCCGTGAAATATCCGCGAGAAATCCTTGAGAAATCAGTGAGAAATCCGTGAGAAATCCGTGAAATATCCGCGAGAAATCCTTGAGAATTCAGTGAGAAAAACATTTCGTAGATCTACGAATTCATTTCGTAGTTCTACGAACTCATTTCGTAGATCTACGAACTCATTTCGTAGATCAAAGAACTCATTTCGTAGATCTACGAACTCATTTCGTAGATCTACGAACTCGATTCGTAGCTTACAGAAACATTTCGTAGCTTCCGTGAGAAATCCGTGAAATATCCGCGAGAATACCTTGAGAAATCAGTGAGAAATCCGTGAAATATCCGTGAGAAATCCGTGAGAAATCCGTGAAATATCCGCGAGAAATCCTTGAGAAATCATTGAGAAATCCGTGAGAAATCCGTGAAATATCCGCGAGAAATCCTTGAGAAATCAGTGAGAAATCCGTGAGAGAAATCCGTGAAACATCCGCGAGAAATCCTTGAGAAATCAGTGAGAAATCCGTGAGAAATCCGTAAGAAATCAGTGAGAAATCCGTGAGAAATCCGAGAAATCCGTAAAAAAATCCGCGAGAAATCCTTGAAAAATCATAGAGAAATCCGTGAGAAATCCGTGAAATATCCGCGAGAAATCCTTGAGAAATCAGTGAGAAATCCGTGAGAGAAATCCGTGAAATATCCGCGAGAAATCCTTGAGAAATCAGTGAGAAATCCGTGAGAAATCCGTGAGAAATCAGTGAGAAATCCGAGAAATCCGTAAAATATCCGCGAGAAATCCGTGAGAAATCCGTGAGAAATCCGTGAAATATCCGCGAGAAATCCGTGAGAAATCCGTGAGAAATCCGTGAAATATCCGCGAGAAATCCTTGAGAAATCAGTGAGAAATCCGTGAGAAATCCATGAAATATCCGTGAGAAATCCGTGAGAAATCCGTGAAATATCCGTGAGAAATCCGTGAAATATCCGCGAGAAATCCTTGAGAAATCAGTGAGAAATCCGTGAGAAATCCGAGAAATATCCGCGAGAAATCCTTGAGAAATCAGTGAGAAATCCTTGAGAAATCAGTGAGAAATCAGTGAGAAATCCGTGAGAAATCCGTGAGAAATCCGTGAGAAAGCCGTGAAATATCCGCGAGAAATTCGTGAGAAGTCCGTGAGAAATCCGTGAAATATCCGCGAGAAATCCTTGAGAAATCAGTGAGAAATCCGTGAGAAATCCATGAAATATCCGTGAGAAATCCGTGAGAAATCAGTGAGAAATCCGTGAGAATTCCATGAAATATCCGTGAGAAATCCGTGAGAAATCCGTGAGAAATCCGTGAAATATCCGTGATAAATCCGTGAAATATCCGCGAGAAATCCTTGAGGAAACAGTGAGAAATCCGTGAGAAATCCGAGAAATATCCGCGAGAAATCCTTGAGAAATCAGTGAGAAATCCTTGAGAAATCAGAGAAATCCGTAAAATATCCGCGAGAAATCCGTGAGAAATCCGTGAGAAATCCGTGAGAAATCCGTGAGAAATCCGTGAAATATCCGTGAGAAATCCGTGAGAAATCAGTGAGAAATCCGTGAGAAATCCATGAAATATCCGTGAGAAATCCGTGAAATATCCGCGAGAAATCCTTGAGAAATCAGTGAGAAATCCGTGAGAAATCCGAGAAATATCCGCGAGAAATCCTTGAGAAATCAGTGAGAAATCCTTGAGAAATCAGAGAAATCCGTAAAATATCCTTGAGAAATCAGTGAGAAATCAGTGAGAAATCCGTGAGAAATCCGTGAGAAATCCGTGAGAAATCCGTGAAATATCCGCGAGAAATTCGTGAGAAGTCCGTGAAATATCCGTGAGAAATCCGTGAAATATCCGCGAGAAATCCTTGAGAAATCAGTGAGAAATCCGTGAGAAATCCGTGAAATATCCGCGAGAAATCCTTGAGAAATCAGTGAGAAATCCGTGAGAAATCCATGAAATATCCGTGAGAAATCCGTGAGAAATCAGTGAGAAATCCGTGAGAAATCCATGAAATATCCGTGAGAAATCCGTGAGAAATCCGTGAAATATCCGTGAGAAATCCGTGAAATATCCGCGAGAAATCCTTGAGAAATCAGTGAGAAATCCGTGAGAAATCCGAGAAATATCCGCGAGAAATCCTTGAGAAATCAGTGAGAAATCCTTGAGAAATCAGAGAAATCCGTAAAATATCCGCGAGAAATCCGTGAGAAATCCGTGAGAAATCCGTGAGAAATCCGTGAAATATCCGTGAGAAATCCGTGAGAAATCCGTGAGAAATCCATGAAATATCCGTGAGAAATCCGTGAAATATCCGCGAGAAATCCTTGAGAAATCAGTGAGAAATCCGTGAGAAATCCGAGAAATATCCGCGAGAAATCCTTGAGAAATCAGTGAGAAATCCTTGAGAAATCAGAGAAATCCGTAAAATATCCGCGAGAAATCCGTGAGAAATCCGTGAGAAATCCGTGAGAAATCCGTGAGAAATCCGTAAAAAATCCGCGAGAAATCCTTGAGAAATCAGTGAGAAATCCGTGAGAAATCCGTGAAATATCCGCGAGAAATCCTTGAGAAATCAGTGAGAAAAACATTTCGTACAGTACAGCTCGAGTTAGGTGATCCCTGTCCATGGACGTCCATGGACGTCCGGGATTTTGGTGGACGTTTCTGGTGTCTCTCTCTTTACACACTCTCTCGCGTTCCCATCGCCTCCTCCCCACAGGCAATTTATGGCCCCTGTTTGAAGGAAATGTGGGCAGTGAGAGAACTGACTTTTCGAAATGAACTTTTCATGAAACCAAACCATTACTATCAATTATGTTTTGTTCTGAGCATCTCGAATATACCATATTTCATAGTGCTCTGATGAAATTCACTACTTACTGACTTTCAGTACTGACTTCCATTTTTACATGAATATTCAAAGTATAATCTAGAAGAGGTATATGTAGTATTGTTCGCATTGTTTGTCTTAGTCAACTTGAAGTTTGTGGTGACTCATTTTCATCATTATTAATTATAAGATAATTGGTCCCCCGATAAGACAAGGTCCCGTTGTTGCATCCATTCACTCTCATCTGGTCGTCCATGTACGGTGTGGACGTGTCTGGTGCCTCTAATCTATACACACTCTCTCGCTTTCCACTCGCGACGCGCATCGCACAGGGCTATTCTGCCGATGGCGGTACAGTTGGACGCCACTGCTTGTGTGAAGTCTGAAACGTCACTCGACTTTCTAGAATCTGAAAATAAGGAAATATAAGTATTATATTTATCTGTCTCTTGTAACCGACATCAAGAATATACCATGGTTCATAGGGCTCCGATGAAATTCACTACTTGAATAGAGCCTCATAGTTAGGGTGGCTTCAGTTCTGGTCCCAGCTGTCTTCGACATCAACACACCGGTGTGCTGTATGGTCTTCCTCCGATTAGTACGAGATTAGTATGAGGGGGCGAGGCGAGGAGGAGACATGGCGTGGCAGTCTGCCAAGAAAGACAAGTCTGACAAGCGATCGCAACTCTTCCGTGTTCGAGAAACCAGCTACAATTTTATTTGCATCGTTTCTGTCTCCTCGAGATGAGCGAAATGATGTCTTATTTTTGTAATTTCGACCATTTTGAACATATCCAGGTAGTGCCACCCGTGCTAATTTCTAGTTGAACTTTAGTGATTGCGCAAATCCACTCTTGACTCTTTCTATTAATGACCCTTCCCCACCGGCAAACGGTCGAGTCTTGACAGACTGCCACACCATGCCTCTTCTCGCTCCGCCCCTATCCCACTGTTTTTGGTGTTTGAGATATCAGCTGTGATAGTTCTTGTACCGGCTTTCTCTCATCGAGACGAGTAAAATGACGTCTTTCAATTTTAATTTGGACTATTTTGAACAAATCCAGATATCGCCACCCGGGCTAATTTCCAGATCAACTTGAGTGATGGTGCAATTCCACCATCGACTCTCTCTTGTATGGCCCCTCCCCTAGCGAGAGAGAGCGTGATATGGAGGGTGCCAGGCATGTAAGACAGCTGGGATCAGAACTGTTGCCACCCTGAACATGACGCTACAGTACTCACGTGACGCATACGGACCCTGTGTACAAGCGAGCGTGAGTAGCGAGAAAGAGCGTGGTATGGAGGGCGCCAGACACGTAAGACAGCTGGGACCAGAACTGAAGCCACCCTGACTATGAGGCTCTATTCAAGTAGTGAATTTCATCGGAGCCCTATGAACCATGGTATATATAGAGAAATCCGAGAAATATCCGCGAGAAATCCTTGAGAAATCAGTGAGAAATCCTTGAGAAATCAGAGAAATCCGTAAAATATCCGCGAGAAATCCGTGAGAAATCCGTGAGAAATCCGTGAGAAATCCGTGAGAAATCCGTGAAATATCCGTGAGAAATCCGTGAGAAATCAGTGAGAAATCCGTGAGAAATCCATGAAATATCCGTGAGAAATCCGTGAAATATCCGCGAGAAATCCTTGAGAAATCAGTGAGAAATCCGTGAGAAATCCGAGAAATATCCGCGAGAAATCCTTGAGAAATCAGTGAGAAATCCTTGAGAAATCAGAGAAATCCGTAAAATATCCTTGAGAAATCAGTGAGAAATCAGTGAGAAATCCGTGAGAAATCCGTGAGAAATCCGTGAGAAATCCGTGAAATATCCGCGAGAAATTCGTGAGAAGTCCGTGAAATATCCGTGAGAAATCCGTGAAATATCCGCGAGAAATCCTTGAGAAATCAGTGAGAAATCCGTGAGAAATCCATGAAATATCCGTGAGAAATCCGTGAGAAATCAGTGAGAAATCCGTGAGAAATCCATGAAATATCCGTGAGAAATCCGTGAGAAATCCGTGAAATATCCGTGAGAAATCCGTGAAATATCCGCGAGAAATCCTTGAGAAATCAGTGAGAAATCCGTGAGAAATCCGAGAAATATCCGCGAGAAATCCTTGAGAAATCAGTGAGAAATCCTTGAGAAATCAGAGAAATCCGTAAAATATCCGCGAGAAATCCGTGAGAAATCCGTGAGAAATCCGTGAAATATCCGTGAGAAATCCGTGAGAAATCAGTGAGAAATCCGTGAGAAATCCATGAAATATCCGTGAGAAATCCGTGAAATATCCGCGAGAAATCCTTGAGAAATCAGTGAGAAATCCGTGAGAAATCCGAGAAATATCCGCGAGAAATCCTTGAGAAATCAGTGAGAAATCCTTGAGAAATCAGAGAAATCCGTAAAATATCCGCGAGAAATCCGTGAGAAATCCGTGAGAAATCCGTGAGAAATCCGTGAGAAATCCGTAAAAAATCCGCGAGAAATCCTTGAGAAATCAGTGAGAAATCCGTGAGAAATCCGTGAAATATCCGCGAGAAATCCTTGAGAAATCAGTGAGAAAAACATTTCGTACAGTACAGCTCGAGTTAGGTGATCCCTGTCCATGGACGTCCATGGACGTCCGGGATTTTGGTGGACGTTTCTGGTGTCTCTCTCTTTACACACTCTCTCGCGTTCCCATCGCCTCCTCCCCACAGGCAATTTATGGCCCCTGTTTGAAGGAAATGTGGGCAGTGAGAGAACTGACTTTTCGAAATGAACTTTTCATGAAACCAAACCATTACTATCAATTATGTTTTGTTCTGAGCATCTCGAATATACCATATTTCATAGTGCTCTGATGAAATTCACTACTTACTGACTTTCAGTACTGACTTCCATTTTTACATGAATATTCAAAGTATAATCTAGAAGAGGTATATGTAGTATTGTTCGCATTGTTTGTCTTAGTCAACTTGAAGTTTGTGGTGACTGATTTTCATCATTATTAATTATAAGATAATTGGTCCCCCGATAAGACAAGGTCCCGTTGTTGCATCCATTCACTCTCATCTGGTCGTCCATGTACGGTGTGGACGTGTCTGGTGCCTCTAATCTATACACACTCTCTCGCTTTCCACTCGCGACGCGCATCGCACAGGGCTATTCTGCCGATGGCGGTACAGTTGGACGCCACTGCTTGTGTGAAGTCTGAAACGTCACTCGACTTTCTAGAATCTGAAAATAAGGAAATATAAGTATTATATTTATCTGTCTCTTGTAACCGACATCAAGAATATACCATGGTTCATAGGGCTCCGATGAAATTCACTACTTGAATAGAGCCTCATAGTTAGGGTGGCTTCAGTTCTGGTCCCAGCTGTCTTCGACATCAACACACCGGTGTGCTGTATGGTCTTCCTCCGATTAGTACGAGATTAGTATGAGGGGGCGAGGCGAGGAGGAGACATGGCGTGGCAGTCTGCCAAGAAAGACAAGTCTGACAAGCGATCGCAACTCTTCCGTGTTCGAGAAACCAGCTACAATTTTATTTGCATCGTTTCTGTCTCCTCGAGATGAGCGAAATGATGTCTTATTTTTGTAATTTCGACCATTTTGAACATATCCAGGTAGTGCCACCCGTGCTAATTTCCAGTTGAACTTTAGTGATTGCGCAAATCCACTCTTGACTCTTTCTATTAATGACCCTTCCCCACCGGCAAACGGTCGAGTCTTGACAGACTGCCACACCATGCCTCTTCTCGCTCCGCCCCTATCCCACTGTTTTTGGTGTTTGAGATATCAGCTGTGATAGTTCTTGTACCGGCTTTCTCTCATCGAGACGAGTAAAATGACGTCTTTCAATTTTAATTTGGACTATTTTGAACAAATCCAGATATCGCCACCCGGGCTAATTTCCAGATCAACTTGAGTGATGGTGCAATTCCACCATCGACTCTCTCTTTTATGGCCCCTCCCCTAGCGAGAGAGAGCGTGATATGGAGGGTGCCAGGCATGTAAGACAGCTGGGATCAGAACTGTTGCCACCCTGAACATGACGCTACAGTACTCACGTGACGCATACGGACCCTGTGTACAAGCGAGCGTGAGTAGCGAGAAAGAGCGTGGTATGGAGGGCGCCAGACACGTAAGACAGCTGGGACCAGAACTGAAGCCACCCTGACTATGAGGCTCTATTCAAGTAGTGAATTTCATCGGAGCCCTATGAACCATGGTATATTCTTGATGTCGGTTACAAGAGACAGATAAATATAATACTTATATTTCCTAATTTTCAGATTCTAGAAAGTCGAGTGACGTTTCAGACTTCACACAAGCAGTGGCGTCCAACTGTACCGCCATCGGCAGAATAGCCCTGTGCGATGCGCGTCGCGACTCCCAAATTTTTCGGTATGCTACCTTCCCCTCAACTGGCCAAAAGTAGTCTACTCTCCGGTCGATGAATGCTACTTTCCTCACAGTGTGTCCCTCTCACACTCGCTAGCCGGAATGTAGTATACTTTTGACAGGAAGGTAACCCTCCTCTGAAAGTGAGAAAAGTGAGAAAAACGTAGCAACACGAAATCTAAAACAAATTGCACTTGAAATTAGCTATGCTCAATAGATTACGATTGTACCTGTTAAGTCTACCTATAAATTGAATTTTTCGAAAACCCGTGATACCTTGCATGCTGCTGGTGCATATAGAAATTTGTCAACGGTGTTGTCGGTTTAGTTACCCAAGTTTGGGGTAATTTCAAAATTCAAGTGTTGAATTATGAAATTGATCACAACTAATGATACGTATGTAACAACCACATTCTTTAGTATACGTTATGGGATTCATACGTTTCTTTTCAGTTTCAGAAACGTTTGATTACGTGTTCAAAAGTCGAAATGTTGGATGGCAAAACTTTTGCCTGCGACCGGAATCAAACCAAGAACCTCGATACGGTCTGCGTCTTGGAGATCTAGCACGCACACCACTATACCATGAGTGCCACATTTTGATGCTCGTTGAGAACGCATACATCTTGAGACTCTTCATACGATATATCATAGAAATCATAGAAATTCCCGGATGGCCTGGATTGTTGACATGCATTTTTTTACTCACACCTGCTTTCACCGTTGTAGATAATTATAAAAGTTTGAAATTTTCTAAGTAGCCCGGAATAGATCACATGCCACTAGGTATTATCTTTAAACTCTATAGAGCGGCGTCGGTTCAATTACCTGAGTTTGGGGTAATTTCAAAAAACATGGGGTTGTTAGGATGGTGAAAAGAACATGCCATCAAAACGTAACAGTCGCTCAGTCGAATTATGTTGTGAAGTTCCTACGTTTTCTGCCAGTTTTCTTTGAAACGCTTGTTTACGTTAAGTTACGGTTTTTCAAAATCGAAATGTTGCACGGCAAAAGTTTTGCCGCCGACTGGACTCGAACCAGCGACCTAGAGTGGAATGGTAGCGTAATGAGCTAACACACTTACCAATGTACCATGAGTGCCACGGATGCACTCGCGTTGAGAACGCACATCTATGAACAGGGACGCGTCCTTTACTAATATCATAGGTATCATGGAAACTCCCGTATGGGCTGGGTAGTCAATTAGCATATTTATGTATCGAGACCCATCTTATATCTTGGCTGCATGTGATTGTGCTCGCGACCAATTTTCTTTGTTGCCCGCGAGCAATCACATGCTGCTAGGTATTATCCATCATGTCTGCTAAGCCACGTCGGTTCAGTTACCCAAGTTTGAGGTAGTTTGAAAAACCCGAAACACAAATCAAAAAGTGCGGAGCACTACACGAATTCCTTATCGAGTGATCGGGAAACTTTGCATCGATCAGTTATCATAATCATAACAACGTGATTACATAGATTTCGATTATGTTTGATTTCGATTTTACCGGATTTTGTTTCACATGCGCTAGCGGCATTGCCACTCTACGCTCCGAGTAGGTCACGTTCGGTTCAAATGAGCAGTCAGATGCAGGTTACTTTCCTGTCAAACGAAACCTTCTTTCCTGGTGAACGAAACCTACTTGTGGGTCAAATTGAAACCTTCTTACTGCAGACAAGTAACTTTCATTTTAGCGGGAATGTAGCCTTCTCATGGGGGGAAAGTAGCTTACGGAAAACTATGGGAGGAGTGGAAAGCGAGAGAGTGTGTATAGAGTAGAGGCACCAGACACGTCCACACCGTACATGGACGCCCAGATGAGAGTGAATGGATGCAACAACGGGACCTTGTCTTATCGGGGGACCAATTATCTTGGAATTTAAAATGATGAAAATCAGTCACCACAAACCGCATGTCGACTAAGACAAACAATGCAAACAATACTACATATACCTCTTATAGATTATGCTTTGAATACTCATGTAAAAATGAAAGTCAGTACTGAAAGTCATAGTGCTCCGATTAAGTAGTGAATTTAATCGGAGCACTATGAAATATGGTATATTCGAGATGCTCAGAACAAAACATAATTGATAGTAATGGTTTGGTTTCATGAAAAGTTCATTTCGAAAAGTCAGTTCTCTCACTGCCCACATTCCCTTCAAACAGGGGCCATACATTGCCTGTGGGGAGGAGGCGATGGGAACGCGAGAGAGTGTGTAAAGAGAGAGACACCAGAAACGAAATCCGTGAGAAATCCATGAAATATCCGTGAGAAACCCGTGAGAAATCCGTGAAATATCCGTGAGAAATCCGTGAAATATCCGCGAGAAATCCTTGAGAAATCAGTGAGAAATCCGTGAGAAATCCGAGAAATATCCGCAAGAAAGCCTTGAGAAATCAGTGAGAAATCCGTGAAATATCCGTGAGAAATCCGTGAGAAATCCGTGAGAAATCCGTGAAATATCCGCGAGAAATCCGTGAGAAATCCGTGAGAAATCCGTGAAATATCCGCGAGAAATCCTTGAGAAATCAGTGAGAAATCCGTGAGAAATCCATGAAATATCCGTGAGAAATTCGTGAGAAATCCGTGAAATATCCGTGAGAAATCCGTGAAATATCCGCGAGAAATCCTTGAGAAATCAGTGAAAAATGCGTGAGAAATCCGAGAAATATCCGCGAGAAATCCTTGAGAAATCAGTGAGAAATCCTTGAGAAATCAGTGAGAAATCAGTGAGAAATCCGTGAGAAATCCGTGAGAAATCCGTGAGAAATCCGTGAAATATCCGCGAGAAATTCGTGAGAAATTTGTGAGAAATCCGTGAAATATCCGCGAGAAATCCTTGAGAAATCAGTGAGAAATCCGAGAGAAATCCATGAAATATCCGTGAGAAACCCGTGAGAAATCCGTGAAATATCCGTGAGAAATCCGTGAAATATCCGCGAGAAATCCTTGAGAAATCAGTGAGAAATCCGTGAAATATCCGTGAGAAATCCGTGAGAAATCCGTGAGAAATCCGTGAAATATCCGCGAGAAATCCTTGAGAAATCCGTGAGAAATCCGTGTGAAAAACATTTCGTAGATCCACGAATTCATTTCGTAGTTCTACGAACTCATTTCGTAGATCTAAGAACTCATTTCGTAGATCTACGAACTCATTTTAGCTCACAAAAACATTTCGTAGCTTCCGTGAGAAATCCGTGAAATATCCGCGAGAAATCCGTGAGAAATCCGCAAGAAATCAGTGAGAAATCCGAGAATTCCGTAAAATATCCGCGAGAAATCCTTGAGAAATCAGTGAGAAATCCGTGAGAAATCCGTGAGAAATCCGTGAGAAATCCGTGAGAAATCCGTGAAATATCCGCGAGAATACCTTGAGAAATCAGTGAGAAATCCGTGAAATATCCGTGAGAAATCCGTGAGAAATCCGTGAAATATCCGCGAGAAATCCTTGAGAAATCATTGAGAGAAAAAAAGAAATCCGTGAGAAATCCGTGAAATATCCGCGAGAAATCCTTGAGAAATCAGTGAGAAATCCGTGAGAGAAATCCGTGAAACATCCGCGAGAAATCCTTGAGAAATCAGTGAGAAATCTGTGAGAAATCCGTAAGAAATCAGTGAGAAATCCGTGAGAAATCCGAGAAATCCGTAAAAAAAATCCGCGAGAAATCCTTGAGAAATCATAGAGAAATCCGTGAGAAATCCGTGAAATATCCGCGAGAAATCCTTGAGAAATCAGTGAGAAATCCGTGAGAGAAATCCGTGAAATATCCGCGAGAAATCCTTGAGAAATCAGTGAGAAATCCGTGAGAAATCCGTGAGAAATCAGTGAGAAATCCGAGAAATCCGTAAAATATCCTTGAGAAATCAGTGAGAAATCTGTGAGAAATCCGTGAAATATCCGCGAGAAATCCTTGAGAAATCAGTGAGAAAAACAATTCGTAGATCTACGAATTCATTTCGTAGTTCTACGAACTCATTTCGTAGATCTACGAACTCATTTCGTAGATCTAAGAACTCATTTCGTAGATCTACGAACTCATTTCGTAGATCTACGAACTCGATTCGTAGCTTACAAAAACATTTCGTAGCTTCCGTGAGAAATCCGTGAAATATCCGCGAGAAATCCTTGAGAAATCAGTGAGAAATCCGTGAGAAATCCGAGAACCAAACTTCGTCCTAACTTCTTCCTAACTTCTTCCTACTTACTTCAGAAATCAGTGAGAAATCCGTGAGAAATCCGAGAACCAAACTTCGTCCTAACTTCTTCCTAACTTCTTCCTACTAACTTCAGAAATCAGTGAGAAATCCGTGAAATTTCCGTGAGAAATCCGTGAGAAATCCGTGAAATATCCGCGAGAAATCCTTGAGAAATCCGTGAGAAATCCGTGTGAAAAACATTTCGTAGATCCACGAATTCATTTCGTAGTTCTACGAACTCATTTCGTAGATCTACGAACTCATTTCGTAGATCTAAGAACTCATTTCGTAGATCTACGAACTCATTTTAGCTTACAAAAACATTTCGTAGCTTCCGTGAGAAATCCGTGAAATATCCGCGAGAAATCCGTGAGAAATCCGTAAGAAATCAGTGAGAAATCCGAGAATTCCGTAAAATATCCGCGAGAAATCCCTGAGAAATCAGTGAGAAATCCGTGAAATATCCGTGAAATATCCGCGAGAAATCCTTGAGAAATCAGTGAGAAAAACATTTCGTAGATCTACGAATTCATTTCGTAGTTCTACGAACTCATTTCGTAGATCTACGAAGAAATCCGTGAGAAATCCGTAAAATATCCGCGAAAATCCTTGAGAAATCAGTGAGAAATCCGTGAGAAATCCGTGAAATATCCGCGAGAAATCCTTGAGAAATCAGTGAGAAAAACATTTCGTAGATCTACGAATTCATTTCGTAGTTCTACGAACTCATTTCGTAGATCTACGAACTCATTTCGTAGATCTAAGAACTCATTTCGTAGATCTACGAACTCATTTCGTAGATCTACGAACTCGATTCGTAGCTTACAAAAACATTTCGTAGCTTCCGTGAGAAATCCGTGAAATATCCGCGAGAAATCCTTGAGAAATCGGTGAGAAATCCGTGAGAAATCCAAGAACCAAACTTCGTCCTAACTTCTTCCTAACTTCTTCCTACTAACTTCAGAAATCAGTGAGAAATCCGTGAGAAATCCGTAAAATATCCGCGAGAAATCCTTGAGAAATCATTAAGAAATCCGTGAGAAATCCGTGAAATATCCGCGAGAGATCCTTGAAAAATCAGTGAGAAATCCGTGAGAGAAATCCGTGAAATATCCGCGAGAAATCCTTGAGAAATCAGTGAGAAATCCGTGAGAAATCCGTATGAAATCAGTGAGAATATCGAGAAATCCGTAAAAAAATCCGCGAGAAATCCTTGAGAAATCAGTGAGAAATCAGTGAGAAATCCGTGAGAAATCCGTGAGAAATCCGTGAGAAATCCGTGAAATATCCGCGAGAAATCCTTGAGAAATCAGTGAGAATTCCGTGAGAAATCCGAGAACCAAACTTCGTCCTAACTTCTTCCTAACTTTTTCCTAACTTCTTCCTACTAACTTCAGAAATCAGTGAGAAATCCGTGAAATATCCGTGAGAAATCCGTGAGAAATCCGTGAGAAATCCGTAAATTATCCGCGAGAAATCCTTGAGAAATCAGTGAGAAATCCGTGAGAAATCCGTGAAATATCCGCGAGAAATCCTTGAGAAATCAGTGAGAAATCCGTGAGAAATCCGAGAAATCCGTAAAATATTCGCGAGAAATCCTTGAGAAATCATTGAGAAATCCGTGAGAAATCCGTGAAATATCCGCGAGAAATCCTTGAGAAATCAGTGAGAAATCCGTGAGAAATCCGAGAAATCCGTAAAATATCCGCGAGAAATCCTTGAGAAATCATTAAGAAATCCGTGAGAAATCCGTGAAATATCCGCGAGAGATCCTTGAAAAATCAGTGAGAAATCCGTGAGAGAAATCCGTGAAATATCCGCGAGAAATCCTTGAGAAATCAGTGAGAAATCCGTGAGAAATCCGTAAGAAATCAGTGAGAAATTCGAGAAATCCGTAAAAAAATCCGCGAGAAATCCTTGAGAAATCAGTGAGAAATCAGTGAGAAATCCGTGAGAAATCCGTGAGAAATCCGTGAGAAATCCGTGAAATATCCGCGAGAAATCCTTGAGAAATCAGTGAGAATTCCGTGAGAAATCCGAGAACCAAACTTCGTCCTAACTTCTTCCTAACTTCTTCCTACTAACTTCAGAAATCAGTGAGAAATCCGTGAAATATCCGTGAGAAATCCGTGAGAAATCCGTGAGAAATCCGTAAATTATCCGCGAGATAACCTTGAGAAATCAGTGAGAAATCCGTGAGAAATCCGTGAAATATCCACGAGAAATCCTTGAGAAATCAGTGAGAAATCCGTGAGAAATCCGAGAAATCCGTAAAATATTCGCGAGAAATCCTTGAGAAATCCTTGAGAAATCCGTGAGAAATCCGTGAAATATCCGCGAGAAATCCTTGAGAAATCAGTGAGAAATCCGTGAGAAATCCGAGAAATCCGTGAAATATCCGCGAGAAATCCTTGAGAAATCAGTGAGAAATCCGTGAGAAATCCGTAAAATATCCGCGAGAAATCCTTGAGAAATCATTAAGAAATCCGTGAGAAATCCGTGAAATATCCGCGAGAGATCCTTGAAAAATCAGTGAGAAATCCGTGAGAGAAATCCGTGAAATATCCGCGAGAAATCCTTGAGAAATCAGTGAGAAATCCGTGAGAAATCCGTATGAAATCAGTGAGAATATCGAGAAATCCGTAAAAAAATCCGCGAGAAATCCTTGAGAAATCAGTGAGAAATCAGTGAGAAATCCGTGAGAAATCCGTGAGAAATCCGTGAGAAATCCGTGAAATATCCGCGAGAAATCCTTGAGAAATCAGTGAGAATTCCGTGAGAAATCCGAGAACCAAACTTCGTCCTAACTTCTTCCTAACTTTTTCCTAACTTCTTCCTACTAACTTCAGAAATCAGTGAGAAATCCGTGAAATATCCGTGAGAAATCCGTGAGAAATCCGTGAGAAATCCGTAAATTATCCGCGAGAAATCCTTGAGAAATCAGTGAGAAATCCGTGAGAAATCCGTGAAATATCCGCGAGAAATCCTTGAGAAATCAGTGAGAAATCCGTGAGAAATCCGAGAAATCCGTAAAATATTCGCGAGAAATCCTTGAGAAATCATTGAGAAATCCGTGAGAAATCCGTGAAATATCCGCGAGAAATCCTTGAGAAATCAGTGAGAAATCCGTGAGAAATCCGAGAAATCCGTAAAATATCCGCGAGAAATCCTTGAGAAATCATTAAGAAATCCGTGAGAAATCCGTGAAATATCCGCGAGAGATCCTTGAAAAATCAGTGAGAAATCCGTGAGAGAAATCCGTGAAATATCCGCGAGAAATCCTTGAGAAATCAGTGAGAAATCCGTGAGAAATCCGTAAGAAATCAGTGAGAAATTCGAGAAATCCGTAAAAAATCCGCGAGAAATCCTTGAGAAATCAGTGAGAAATCAGTGAGAAATCCGTGAGAAATCCGTGAGAAATCCGTGAGAAATCCGTGAAATATCCGCGAGAAATCCTTGAGAAATCAGTGAGAATTCCGTGAGAAATCCGAGAACCAAACTTCGTCCTAACTTCTTCCTAACTTCTTCCTACTAACTTCAGAAATCAGTGAGAAATCCGTGAAATATCCGTGAGAAATCCGTGAGAAATCCGTGAGAAATCCGTAAATTATCCGCGAGATAACCTTGAGAAATCAGTGAGAAATCCGTGAGAAATCCGTGAAATATCCACGAGAAATCCTTGAGAAATCAGTGAGAAATCCGTGAGAAATCCGAGAAATCCGTAAAATATTCGCGAGAAATCCTTGAGAAATCCTTGAGAAATCCGTGAGAAATCCGTGAAATATCCGCGAGAAATCCTTGAGAAATCAGTGAGAAATCCGTGAGAAATCCGAGAAATCCGTGAAATATCCGCGAGAAATCCTTGAGAAATCAGTGAGAAATCCGTGAGAAATCCGTAAAATATCCGCGAGAAATCCTTGAGAAATCATTAAGAAATCCGTGAGAAATCCGTGAAATATCCGCGAGAGATCCTTGAAAAATCAGTGAGAAATCCGTGAGAGAAATCCGTGAAATATCCGCGAGAAATCCTTGAGAAATCAGTGAGAAATCCGTGAGAAATCCGTATGAAATCAGTGAGAATATCGAGAAATCCGTAAAAAAATCCGCGAGAAATCCTTGAGAAATCAGTGAGAAATCAGTGAGAAATCCGTGAGAAATCCGTGAGAAATCCGTGAGAAATCCGTGAAATATCCGCGAGAAATCCTTGAGAAATCAGTGAGAATTCCGTGAGAAATCCGAGAACCAAACTTCGTCCTAACTTCTTCCTAACTTCTTCCTAACTTCTTCCTACTAACTTCAGAAATCAGTGAGAAATCCGTGAAATATCCGTGAGAAATCAGTGAGAAATCCGTGAGAAATCCGTAAAATATCCGCGAGAAATCCTTGAGAAATCATTAAGAAATCCGTGAGAAATCCGTGAAATATCCGCGAGAGATCCTTGAAAAATCAGTGAGAAATCCGTGAGAGAAATCCGTGAAATATCCGCGAGAAATCCTTGAGAAATCAGTGAGAAATCCGTGAGAAATCCGTATGAAATCAGTGAGAATATCGAGAAATCCGTAAAAAAATCCGCGAGAAATCCTTGAGAAATCAGTGAGAAATCAGTGAGAAATCCGTGAGAAATCCGTGAGAAATCCGTGAGAAATCCGTGAAATATCCGCGAGAAATCCTTGAGAAATCAGTGAGAATTCCGTGAGAAATCCGAGAACCAAACTTCGTCCTAACTTCTTCCTAACTTCTTCCTAACTTCTTCCTACTAACTTCAGAAATCAGTGAGAAATCCGTGAAATATCCGTGAGAAATCCGTGAGAAATCCGTGAGAAATCCGTAAATTATCCGCGAGAAATCCTTGAGAAATCAGTGAGAAATCAGTGAGAAATCCGTGAGAAATCCGAGAAATCCGTAAAATATTCGCGAGAAATCCTTGAGAAATCATTGAGAAATCCGTGAGAAATCCGTGAAATATCCGCGAGAAATCCGTGAAATATCCGTGAGAAATCCGTGAGAAATCCGTGAGAAATCCGTAAATTATCCGCGAGATAACCTTGAGAAATCAGTGAGAAATCCGTGAGAAATCCGTGAAATATCCACGAGAAATCCTTGAGAAATCAGTGAGAAATCCGTGAGAAATCCGAGAAATCCGTAAAATATTTGCGAGAAATCCTTGAGAAATCCTTGAGAAATCCGTGAGAAATCCGTGAAATATCCGCGAGAAATCCTTGAGAAATCAGTGAGAAATCCGTGAGAAATCCGAGAAATCCGTGAAATATCCGCGAGAAATCCTTGAGAAATCAGTGAGAAATCCGTGAGAAATCCGTAAAATATCCGCGAGAAATCCTTGAGAAATCATTAAGAAATCCGTGAGAAATCCGTGAAATATCCGCGAGAGATCCTTGAAAAATCAGTGAGAAATCCGTGAGAGAAATCCGTGAAATATCCGCGAGAAATCCTTGAGAAATCAGTGAGAAATCCGTGAGAAATCCGTATGAAATCAGTGAGAATATCGAGAAATCCGTAAAAAAAATCCGCGAGAAATCCTTGAGAAATCAGTGAGAAATCAGTGAGAAATCCGTGAGAAATCCGTGAGAAATCCGTGAGAAATCCGTGAAATATCCGCGAGAAATCCTTGAGAAATCAGTGAGAATTCCGTGAGAAATCCGAGAACCAAACTTCGTCCTAACTTCTTCCTAACTTCTAGAAATCCTTGAGAACTTCTTCCTAACTTATTCCTACTAACTTCAGAAATCAGTGAGAAATCCGTGAAATATCCGTGAGAAATCCGTGAGAAATCCGTGAGAAATCCGTAAATTATCCGCGAGAAATCCTTGAGAAATCAGTGAGAAATCCGTGAGAAATCCGTGAAATATCCGCGAGAAATCCTTGAGAAATCAGTGAGAAATCCGTGAGAAATCCGAGAAATCCGTAAAATATTCGCGAGAAATCCTTGAGAAATCATTGAGAAATCCGTGAGAAATCCGTGAAATATCCGCGAGAAATCCTTGAGAAATCCGTAAAATATCCGCGAGAAATCCTTGAGAAATCATTAAGAAATCCGTGAGAAATCCGTGAAATATCCGCGAGAGATCCTTGAAAAATCAGTGAGAAATCCGTGAGAGAAATCCGTGAAATATCCGCGAGAAATCCTTGAGAAATCAGTGAGAAATCCGTGAGAAATCCGTAAGAAATCAGTGAGAAATTCGAGAAATCCGTAAAAAATCCGCGAGAAATCCTTGAGAAATCAGTGAGAAATCAGTGAGAAATCCGTGAGAAATCCGTGAGAAATCCGTGAGAAATCCGTGAAATATCCGCGAGAAATCCTTGAGAAATCAGTGAGAATTCCGTGAGAAATCCGAGAACCAAACTTCGTCCTAACTTCTTCCTAACTTCTTCCTACTAACTTCAGAAATAGGGACCGCAACGTGAGGTGTAGAGTTTGTGTCGAAATCATGTAACATTTTTTGACTGGACGCGTTACTCGTTATAATTAGCGTAGAACGATTCGCCCTTCCGCGCTGATTCCAACGGTATTCGATTTATGGGAAAACGTGCCCCGTAAAGCATTGAAAATCGATAAAGAGTGATATGATGACGTCATATTTCTTTGATCTAGCCGCCATTGTCCAAAATGAGTAGTGAAAAATGGTGTCATAAGAGACGTATTTCATCGAGTACTGATTGATTACAATCAAACAAAGCGTAGTGCTATTCTTAGAAACGAGTATATTCATAATTTAACTATTAATGACGTCATCAGTGCTTTGATCTAGCCGCCCTCTGTCGCACTTTCCCTGTGTGAGCGCGCGCTCGGGTGCGCGCGCGCCGCGCGGAATTAGAGCGCAATGTGAACGATGAACCCTATGAATATTATATATTTTCGAAATCAGCTTGAAACGATCTACATTATTATACAAACTGCCATACTACATCCAAACTTCTGAAATTCTCATTGTGGTCCCTACTTCAGAAATCAGTGAGAAATCCGTGAAATATCCGTGAGAAATCCGTGAGAAATCCGTGAGAAATCCGTAAATTATCCGCGAGATAACCTTGAGAAATCAGTGAGAAATCCGTGAGAAATCCGTGAAATATCCACGAGAAATCCTTGAGAAATCAGTGAGAAATCCGTGAGAAATCCGAGAAATCCGTAAAATATTCGCGAGAAATCATTGAGAAATCCTTGAGAAATCCGTGAGAAATCCGTGAAATATCCGCGAGAAATCCTTGAGAAATCAGTGAGAAATCCGTGAGAAATCCGAGAAATCCGTAAAATATCCGCGAGAAATCCTTGAGAAATCATTAAGAAATCCGTGAGAAATCCGTGAAATATCCGCGAGAGATCCTTGAAAAATCAGTGAGAAATCCGTGAGAGAAATCCGTGAAATATCCGCGAGAAATCCTTGAGAAATCAGTGAGAAATCCGTGAGAAATCCGTAAGAAATCAGTGAGAAATTCGAGAAATCCGTAAAAAATCCGCGAGAAATCCTTGAGAAATCAGTGAGAAATCAGTGAGAAATCCGTGAGAAATCCGTGAGAAATCCGTGAGAAATCCGTGAAATATCCGCGAGAAATCCTTGAGAAATCAGTGAGAATTCCGTGAGAAATCCGAGAACCAAACTTCGTCCTAACTTCTTCCTAACTTCTTCCTACTAACTTCAGAAATCAGTGAGAAATCCGTGAAATATCCGTGAGAAATCCGTGAGAAATCCGTGAGAAATCCGTAAATTATCCGTGAGAAATCCGTGAGAAATCCGTAAATTATCCGCGAGATAACCTTGAGAAATCAGTGAGAAATCCTTGAGAAATCAGTGAGAAATCCGTGAGAAATCCGAGAAATCCGTAAAATATTCGCGAGAAATCCTTGAGAAATCCTTGAGAAATCCGTGAGAAATCCGTGAAATATCCGCGAGAAATCCTTGAGAAATCAGTGAGAAATCCGTGAGAAATCCGAGAAATCCGTGAAATATCCGCGAGAAATCCTTGAGAAATCAGTGAGAAATCCGTGAGAAATCCGTAAAATATCCGCGAGAAATCCTTGAGAAATCATTAAGAAATCCGTGAGAAATCCGTGAAATATCCGCGAGAGATCCTTGAAAAATCAGTGAGAAATCCGTGAGAGAAATCCGTGAAATATCCGCGAGAAATCCTTGAGAAATCAGTGAGAAATCCGTGAGAAATCCGTATGAAATCAGTGAGAATATCGAGAAATCCGTAAAAAAATCCGCGAGAAATCCTTGAGAAATCAGTGAGAAATCAGTGAGAAATCCGTATGAAATCAGTGAGAATATCGAGAAATCCGTAAAAAAATCCGCGAGAAATCCTTGAGAAATCCTTGAGAAATCAGTGAGAAATCCGTGAGAAATCCGTGAAATATCCGTGAGAAATCCGTGAGAAATCCGTGAGAAATCCGTAAATTATCCGCGAGAAATCCTTGAGAAATCAGTGAGAAATCCGTGAGAAATCCGTGAAATATCCGCGAGAAATCCTTGAGAAATCAGTGAGAAATCCGTGAGAAATCCGAGAAATCCGTAAAATATTCGCGAGAAATCCTTGAGAAATCATTGAGAAATCCGTGAGAAATCCGTGAAATATCCGCGAGAAATCCTTGAGAAATCAGTGAGAAATCCGTGAGAAATCCGAGAAATCCGTAAAATATCCGCGAGAAATCCTTGAGAAATCATTAAGAAATCCGTGAGAAATCCGTGAAATATCCGCGAGAGATCCTTGAAAAATCAGTGAGAAATCCGTGAGAGAAATCCGTGAAATATCCGCGAGAAATCCTTGAGAAATCAGTGAGAAATCCGTGAGAAATCCGTAAGAAATCAGTGAGAAATTCGAGAAATCCGTAAAAAATCCGCGAGAAATCCTTGAGAAATCAGTGAGAAATCCGTGAGAAATCCGTAAAATATCCGCGAGAAATCCTTGAGAAATCATTAAGAAATCCGTGAGAAATCCGTGAAATATCCGCGAGAGATCCTTGAAAAATCAGTGAGAAATCCGTGAGAGAAATCCGTGAAATATCCGCGAGAAATCCTTGAGAAATCAGTGAGAAATCCGTGAGAAATCCGTATGAAATCAGTGAGAATATCGAGAAATCCGTAAAAAAATCCGCGAGAAATCCTTGAGAAATCAGTGAGAAATCAGTGAGAAATCCGTATGAAATCAGTGAGAATATCGAGAAATCCGTAAAAAAATCCGCGAGAAATCCTTGAGAAATCCTTGAGAAATCAGTGAGAAATCCGTGAGAAATCCGTGAAATATCCGTGAGAAATCCGTGAGAAATCCGTGAGAAATCCGTAAATTATCCGCGAGAAATCCTTGAGAAATCAGTGAGAAATCCGTGAGAAATCCGTGAAATATCCGCGAGAAATCCTTGAGAAATCAGTGAGAAATCCGTGAGAAATCCGAGAAATCCGTAAAATATTCACGAGAAATCCTTGAGAAATCATTGAGAAATCCGTGAGAAATCCGTGAAATATCCGCGAGAAATCCTTGAGAAATCAGTGAGAAATCCGTGAGAAATCCGAGAAATCCGTAAAATATCCGCGAGAAATCCTTGAGAAATCATTAAGAAATCCGTGAGAAATCCGTGAAATATCCGCGAGAGATCCTTGAAAAATCAGTGAGAAATCCGTGAGAGAAATCCGTGAAATATCCGCGAGAAATCCTTGAGAAATCAGTGAGAAATCCGTGAGAAATCCGTAAGAAATCAGTGAGAAATTCGAGAAATCCGTAAAAAATCCGCGAGAAATCCTTGAGAAATCAGTGAGAAATCAGTGAGAAATCCGTGAGAAATCCGTGAGAAATCCGTGAGAAATCCGTGAAATATCCGCGAGAAATCCTTGAGAAATCAGTGAGAATTCCGTGAGAAATCCGAGAACCAAACTTCGTCCTAACTTCTTCCTAACTTCTTCCTACTAACTTCAGAAATCAGTGAGAAATCCGTGAAATATCCGTGAGAAATCCGTGAGAAATCCGTGAGAAATCCGTAAATTATCCGCGAGATAACCTTGAGAAATCAGTGAGAAATCCGTGAGAAATCCGTGAAATATCCACGAGAAATCCTTGAGAAATCAGTGAGAAATCCGTGAGAAATCCGAGAAATCCGTAAAATATTCGCGAGAAATCCTTGAGAAATCCTTGAGAAATCCGTGAGAAATCCGTGAAATATCCGCGAGAAATCCTTGAGAAATCAGTGAGAAATCCGTGAGAAATCCGAGAAATCCGTGAAATATCCGCGAGAAATCCTTGAGAAATCAGTGAGAAATCCGTGAGAAATCCGTAAAATATCCGCGAGAAATCCTTGAGAAATCATTAAGAAATCCGTGAGAAATCCGTGAAATATCCGCGAGAGATCCTTGAAAAATCAGTGAGAAATCCGTGAGAGAAATCCGTGAAATATCCGCGAGAAATCCTTGAGAAATCAGTGAGAAATCCGTGAGAAATCCGTATGAAATCAGTGAGAATATCGAGAAATCCGTAAAAAAATCCGCGAGAAATCCTTGAGAAATCAGTGAGAAATCAGTGAGAAATCCGTGAGAAATCCGTGAGAAATCCGTGAGAAATCCGTGAAATATCCGCGAGAAATCCTTGAGAAATCAGTGAGAATTCCGTGAGAAATCCGAGAACCAAACTTCGTCCTAACTTCTTCCTAACTTCTTCCTAACTTCTTCCTACTAACTTCAGAAATCAGTGAGAAATCCGTGAAATATCCGTGAGAAATCCGTGAGAAATCCGTGAGAAATCCGTAAATTATCCGCGAGAAATCCTTGAGAAATCAGTGAGAAATCAGTGAGAAATCCGTGAGAAATCCGAGAAATCCGTAAAATATTCGCGAGAAATCCTTGAGAAATCATTGAGAAATCCGTGAGAAATCCGTGAAATATCCGCGAGAAATCCTTGAGAAATCAGTGAGAAATCCGTGAGAAATCCGAGAAATCCGTAAAATATCCGCGAGAAATCCTTGAGAAATCATTAAGAAATCCGTGAGAAATCCGTGAAATATCCGCGAGAGATCCTTGAAAAATCAGTGAGAAATCCGTGAGAGAAATCCGTGAAATATCCGCGAGAAATCCTTGAGAAATCAGTGAGAAATCCGTGAGAAATCCGTAAGAAATCAGTGAGAAATTCGAGAAATCCGTAAAAAAACCGCGAGAAATCCTTGAGAAATCAGTGAGAAATCAGTGAGAAATCCGTGAGAAATCCGTGAGAAATCCGTGAGAAATCCGTGAAATATCCGCGAGAAATCCTTGAGAAATCAGTGAGAATTCCGTGAGAAATCCGAGAACCAAACTTCGTCCTAACTTCTTCCTAACTTCTTCCTACTAACTTCAGAAATCAGTGAGAAATCCGTGAAATATCCGTGAGAAATCCGTGAGAAATCCGTGAGAAATCCGTAAATTATCCGCGAGAAATCCTTGAGAAATCAGTGAGAAATCCGTGAGAAATCCGTGAAATATCCGCGAGAAATCCTTGAGAAATCAGTGAGAAATCCGTGAGAAATCCGAGAAATCCGTAAAATATTCGCGAGAAATCCTTGAGAAATCATTGAGAAATCCGTGAGAAATCCGTGAAATATCCGCGAGAAATCCTTGAGAAATCAGTGAGAAATCCGTGAGAAATCCGAGAAATCCGTAAAATATCCGCGAGAAATCCTTGAGAAATCATTAAGAAATCCGTGAGAAATCCGTGAAATATCCGCGAGAGATCCTTGAAAAATCAGTGAGAAATCCGTGAGAGAAATCCGTGAAATATCCGCGAGAAATCCTTGAGAAATCAGTGAGAAATCCGTGAGAAATCCGTAAGAAATCAGTGAGAAATTCGAGAAATCCGTAAAAAAATCCGCGAGAAATCCTTGAGAAATCAGTGAGAAATCAGTGAGAAATCCGTGAGAAATCCGTGAGAAATCCGTGAGAAATCCGTGAAATATCCGCGAGAAATCCTTGAGAAATCAGTGAGAATTCCGTGAGAAATCCGAGAACCAAACTTCGTCCTAACTTCTTCCTAACTTCTTCCTACTAACTTCAGAAATCAGTGAGAAATCCGTGAAATATCCGTGAGAAATCCGTGAGAAATCCGTGAGAAATCCGTAAATTATCCGCGAGATAACCTTGAGAAATCAGTGAGAAATCCGTGAGAAATCCGTGAAATATCCACGAGAAATCCTTGAGAAATCAGTGAGAAATCCGTGAGAAATCCGAGAAATCCGTAAAATATTCGCGAGAAATCCTTGAGAAATCCTTGAGAAATCCGTGAGAAATCCGTGAAATATCCGCGAGAAATCCTTGAGAAATCAGTGAGAAATCCGTGAGAAATCCGAGAAATCCGTGAAATATCCGCGAGAAATCCTTGAGAAATCAGTGAGAAATCCGTGAGAAATCCGTAAAATATCCGCGAGAAATCCTTGAGAAATCATTAAGAAATCCGTGAGAAATCCGTGAAATATCCGCGAGAGATCCTTGAAAAATCAGTGAGAAATCCGTGAGAGAAATCCGTGAAATATCCGCGAGAAATCCTTGAGAAATCAGTGAGAAATCCGTGAGAAATCCGTATGAAATCAGTGAGAATATCGAGAAATCCGTAAAAAAAATCCGCGAGAAATCCTTGAGAAATCAGTGAGAAATCAGTGAGAAATCCGTGAGAAATCCGTGAGAAATCCGTGAGAAATCCGTGAAATATCCGCGAGAAATCCTTGAGAAATCAGTGAGAATTCCGTGAGAAATCCGAGAACCAAACTTCGTCCTAACTTCTTCCTAACTTCTTCCTAACTTATTCCTACTAACTTCAGAAATCAGTGAGAAATCCGTGAAATATCCGTGAGAAATCCGTGAGAAATCCGTGAGAAATCCGTAAATTATCCGCGAGAAATCCTTGAGAAATCAGTGAGAAATCCGTGAGAAATCCGTGAAATATCCGCGAGAAATCCTTGAGAAATCAGTGAGAAATCCGTGAGAAATCCGAGAAATCCGTAAAATATTCGCGAGAAATCCTTGAGAAATCATTGAGAAATCCGTGAGAAATCCGTGAAATATCCGCGAGAAATCCTTGAGAAATCAGTGAGAAATCCGTGAGAAATCCGAGAAATCCGTAAAATATCCGCGAGAAATCCTTGAGAAATCATTAAGAAATCCGTGAGAAATCCGTGAAATATCCGCGAGAGATCCTTGAAAAATCAGTGAGAAATCCGTGAGAGAAATCCGTGAAATATCCGCGAGAAATCCTTGAGAAATCAGTGAGAAATCCGTGAGAAATCCGTAAGAAATCAGTGAGAAATTCGAGAAATCCGTAAAAAATCCGCGAGAAATCCTTGAGAAATCAGTGAGAAATCAGTGAGAAATCCGTGAGAAATCCGTGAGAAATCCGTGAGAAATCCGTGAAATATCCGCGAGAAATCCTTGAGAAATCAGTGAGAATTCCGTGAGAAATCCGAGAACCAAACTTCGTCCTAACTTCTTCCTAACTTCTTCCTACTAACTTCAGAAATAGGGACCGCAACGTGAGGTGTAGAGTTTGTGTCGAAATCATGTAACATTTTTTGACTGGACGCGTTACTCGTTATAATTAGCGTAGAACGATTCGCCCTTCCGCGCTGATTCCAACGGTATTCGATTTATGGGAAAACGTGCCCCGTAAAGCATTGAAAATCGATAAAGAGTGATATGATGACGTCATATTTCTTTGATCTAGCCGCCATTGTCCAAAATGAGTAGTGAAAAATGGTGTCATAAGAGACGTATTTCATCGAGTACTGATTGATTACAATCAAACAAAGCGTAGTGCTATTCTTAGAAACGAGTATATTCATAATTTAACTATTAATGACGTCATCAGTGCTTTGATCTAGCCGCCCTCTGTCGCACTTTCCCTGTGTGAGCGCGCGCTCGGGTGCGCGCGCGCCGCGCGGAATTAGAGCGCAATGTGAACGATGAACCCTATGAATATTATATATTTTCGAAATCAGCTTGAAACGATCTACATTATTATACAAACTGCCATACTACATCCAAACTTCTGAAATTCTCATTGTGGTCCCTACTTCAGAAATCAGTGAGAAATCCGTGAAATATCCGTGAGAAATCCGTGAGAAATCCGTGAGAAATCCGTAAATTATCCGCGAGATAACCTTGAGAAATCAGTGAGAAATCCGTGAGAAATCCGTGAAATATCCACGAGAAATCCTTGAGAAATCAGTGAGAAATCCGTGAGAAATCCGAGAAATCCGTAAAATATTCGCGAGAAATCCTTGAGAAATCCTTGAGAAATCCGTGAGAAATCCGTGAAATATCCGCGAGAAATCCTTGAGAAATCAGTGAGAAATCCGTGAGAAATCCGAGAAATCCGTAAAATATCCGCGAGAAATCCTTGAGAAATCATTAAGAAATCCGTGAGAAATCCGTGAAATATCCGCGAGAGATCCTTGAAAAATCAGTGAGAAATCCGTGAGAGAAATCCGTGAAATATCCGCGAGAAATCCTTGAGAAATCAGTGAGAAATCCGTGAGAAATCCGTAAGAAATCAGTGAGAAATTCGAGAAATCCGTAAAAAATCCGCGAGAAATCCTTGAGAAATCAGTGAGAAATCAGTGAGAAATCCGTGAGAAATCCGTGAGAAATCCGTGAGAAATCCGTGAAATATCCGCGAGAAATCCTTGAGAAATCAGTGAGAATTCCGTGAGAAATCCGAGAACCAAACTTCGTCCTAACTTCTTCCTAACTTCTTCCTACTAACTTCAGAAATCAGTGAGAAATCCGTGAAATATCCGTGAGAAATCCGTGAGAAATCCGTGAGAAATCCGTAAATTATCCGCGAGATAACCTTGAGAAATCAGTGAGAAATCCGTGAGAAATCCGTGAAATATCCACGAGAAATCCTTGAGAAATCAGTGAGAAATCCGTGAGAAATCCGAGAAATCCGTAAAATATTCGCGAGAAATCCTTGAGAAATCCTTGAGAAATCCGTGAGAAATCCGTGAAATATCCGCGAGAAATCCTTGAGAAATCAGTGAGAAATCCGTGAGAGAAATACGTGAGAAATCCGTGAGAAATCCGAGAAATCCGTAAAATATCCGCGAGAAATCCTTGAGAAATCCTTGAGAAATCAGTGAGAAATCCGTGAGAAATCCGAGAAAAATCCGCGAGAAATCCTTGAGAAATCAGTGAGAAATCCGTGAAATATCCGTGAGAAATCCGTGAAATATCCGTGAGAAATCCGTGAGAAATCCGTGAGAAATCCGTGAAATATCCGTGAGAAATCCTAGATCTACGATATGTGTTCGTAGATCTACGAAATGTTTTTGTAAGCTACGAGTCGAATTCGTAAAAAAAAAGGATTTCTCGCGGATATTTCACGGATTTCTCACGGATTTCTCACAGATTTCTCACGGATATTTCACGGATTTCTCACTGATTTCTCAAGGAATTCTCGCGGATATTTCTCGGATTTCTCACGGATTTCTCACTGATTTCTCAAGGATTTCGTGGATCTACGAAATGAGTTCTTAGATCTACGAAATGAGTTCGTAGATGTACGAAATGAGCTCGTAGAACTACGAAATGAATTCGTAGATCTACGAAATGTTTTTCACACGGATTTCTCACGGATTTCTCAAGGATTTCTCGCGGATATTTCACGGATTTCTCACGGATTTCTCACGGATTTCTCACGGATATTTCACGGATTTCTCACTGATTTCTCAAGGATTTCTCGCGGATATTTCTCGGATTTCTCACGGATTTCTCACTGATTTCTCAAGGATTTCGTACATCTACGAAATGAGTTCTTAGATCTACGAAATGAGTTCGTAGATGTACGAAATGAACTCGTAGAACTACGAAATGAATTCATAGATCTACGAAATGTTTTCACACGGATTTCTCACGGATTTCTCAAGGATTTCTCGCGGATATTTCACGGATTTCTCACGGATTTCTCACGGATTTCTCACGGATATTTCACGGATTTCTCACTGATTTCTCAAGGGTTTCTCGCGGATATTTCTCGGATTTCTCACGGATTTCTCACTGATTTCTCAAGGATTTCTCGCGGATATTTCACGGATTTCTCACGGATATTTCACGGATTTCTCACGGATTTCTCACTGATAATTCACCGATTTCTCACGGATTTCTCACTGATTTCTCAAGGATTTCTCGCGGATATTTCACGGATTTCTCACGGATTTCTCACGGATTTCTCACGGATATTTCACGGATTTATCACGGATTTATCACGGCATTCTCACTGATTTCTCACTGATTTCTCAAGGATTTCTCACCGATTTCTCAAGGATTTCTCGCGGATATTTCACGGATTTCTCTCACGGATTTCTCACGGATTTCTCACGGATTTCTCACGGATATTTCACGGATTTCACGGATTCGTAGATCTACGAAATGTTTTCACACGGATTTCTCACGGATTTCTCAAGGATTTCTCGCGGATATTTCACGGATTTCTCACGGATTTCTCACGGATTTCTCACGGATATTTCACGGATTTCTCACTGATTTCTCAAGGGTTTCTCGCGGATATTTCTCGGATTTCTCACGGATTTCTCACTGATTTCTCAAGGATTTCTCGCGGATATTTCACGAATTTCTCACGGATATTTCACGGATTTCTCACGGATTTCTCACTGATAATTCACGGATTTCTCACGAATTTCTCACGGATTTCTCGCGGATATTTCACGGATTTCTCACGGATTTATCACGGCATTCTCACTGATTTCTCACTGATTTCTCAAGGATTTCTCACCGATTTCTCAAGGATTTCTCGCGGATATTTCACGGATTTCTCTCACGGATTTCTCACGGATTTCTCACGGATTTCTCACGGATATTTCACGGATTTCTCACTGATTTCTGAAGTTAGGAAGAAGTTAGGAAGAAGTTAGGACGAAGTTTGGTTCTCGGATTTCTCACGGATTTCTCAAGGATTTCTCGCGGATTTCTCGCGGATATTTCACGGATTTCTCACGGATTTCTCACGGATTTCTCACGGATTTCTCACTGATTTCTCAAGGATTTCTCACTGATTTCTCAAGGAAGTTAGGAGGAAGTTAGGAGGAAGTTAGAAGGAAGTTAGGAAGAAGTTAGGAGGAAGTTAGGAGGAAGTTAGGAGGAAGTTAGGAAGAATTTATAAAACATTTGTGCATTAGGAGGAAGTCAGGAGGAAGTTAGGGGGAAGTTAGGAAAAAGTTAGGAAAAAGTTAGGAGGAAGTTAGGAGGAAGTTAGGAGGAAGTTAGGAGGAAGATAAGAGGAAGTTAGGGGGAAGCTAGGAGTAAGTTAGGAGGAAGTTAGAAAACAGTTGGGCATTAGGAGGAAGTTAGGAGGAAGTTAAGAGGAAGTTAGGAGGAAGTTAGGAGGAAGTTAGAGGAGGAAGTTAGGAGGAAGTTAGGAGGAAGTTAGGAGGAAGTTAGGAGGAAGTTAGGAAGAATTTATAAAACATTTGTGCATTAGGAGGAAGTTAGGAGGAAGTTAGGGGGAAGTTAGGAGAAAGTTAGGAGGAAGTTAGGAGGAAGTTAGGAGGAAGTTAGGAGGAAGTTAGGAGGAAGATAAGAGGAAGTTAGGGGGAAGCTAGGAGTAAGTTAGGAGGAAGTTAGAAAACAGTTGGGCATTAGGAGGAAGTTAGGAGGAAGTTAAGAGGAAGTTATGAGGAAGTTAGGAGGAAGTTAGAGGAGGAAGTTAGGAGGAAGTTAGGAGGAAGTTAGGAGGAAGTTAGGAGGAAGTTAGGAGGAAGTTAGGAGGAAGTTAGGAGGAAGTTAGGAAGAATTTAGAAAACATTTGGGCATTAGGAGGAAGTTAGGAGGACGTTAGGAAGAAGTTAGGAGAAAGTTAGGAAGAAGTTAGGAGGAAGCTAGGAGGAAGTTAGGAGGAAGTCAGAAAACAGTTGGGCATTTGGAGAAAGTTAGGAGGAAGTAGGAGGAAGTTAGGAGGAAGTTAGGAGGAAGTTAGGAGGAAGTTAGGAGGAAGTTAGGAGGAAGTTAGGAGGAAGTTAGGAAAAATTTAGAAAACATTTGGGCATTAGGAGGAAGTTAGGAGGACGTTAGGAAGAAGTTAGGAGAAAGTTAGGAAGAAGTTAGGAGGAAGCTAGGAGGAAGTTAGGAGGAAGTCAGAAAACAGTTGGGCATTTGGAGAAAGTTAGGAGGAAGTAGGAGGAAGTTAGGAGGAAGCTAGGAGGAAGTTAGGAGGAAGTTAGAAAACAGTTGGGCATTAGGATAAGGGTATGAGGAAGTTAGGAGGAAGTTAGAACACAGTTGGGCATTAGGAGGAAGTTTGGAGGAAGTTAGGACTAAGTTAGGAGTATGTTAGGAGTAAGTTAGGAGGAAGTTAGGAGGAAGTTAGGAGGAAGTTAGGAGGAAGTTAGGAGGAAGTTAGGAGGAAGTTAGGAGGAAGTTAGAAGGAAGATATGAGGAAGTTACGTGGAAGTTAGGAGAAAGTTAGGAGGAAGTTAGGAGGAAGTTAGGAGGAAGTTAGGAGGAAGTTAGGAGGAAGTTAGGAGGAAGATAGGAGGAAGTTAGGTGGAAGCTAGGAGTAAGTTAGGAGGAAATTAGAAAACAGTTGGGCATTAGGAGGAAGTTAGGAGGAAGTTAGGAGGAAGTTAGGAGGAAGTTAGGAGGAAGTTAGGAAGAATTTATAAAACATTGTGGCATTAGGAGGAAGTCAGGAGGAAGTTAGGAGGAAGTTAGGAGGAAGTTAGGAGGAAGTTAGAGGGAAGTTAGGAGAAAGTTAGGAGTCTGGTATAAATCATTTAATTCGAGAATGTGATTTTTTTTTACAATATCCCTCTCATCGAGCCGTGTGACCTCCTTCATCTGTACAGAGAGAGAGAGAGAGAGAGAGAGAGAGAGAGAGAGAGAGAGAGAGAGATGGAGAGAGAGAGTCTTGCGTGCAATCGGTAGTGGTCATCCCACCGCCCAGATGACGAACTTTTACTCGTCGATCGGGATATGGAAACATGTATTTACATGAGAGAGAATCAGATGAAAAAATACCCTAAAGAGATAAACATAGACACTCACATTACTGTTGCCATGCGATGAGGAGAGAACCGTCGCAAGTCACTGCCCCACTGTGCACAGTCCAACCTCCTTCACACTGCCCTTCTCCAAGAGAGATGGGTCCAGGTAGACCAGGTAGGCTGCGGGGTGTCCACGTCGCATAGGCAGACGTATGAAGAATGCGCCCTCCCAGCACACTCGTGCATATCATTCTGCCATCGAACCAACGTCGCGTCCAGATTCCAAGTTTCCGCCGACCGCTGCCGGCTAACGCCGACAGCCGCGACGAAATAACCTTAAAAATATAGCATTCGAAGATTTTTTGCAAACAAGTTCAATAATATTTCAAGGTTTGCAAATGAATAAGAATTAAATTCAGCAAAAGAAAAAGTAACCAATGGGTAACCCTTGATCTTGCATGCAACCGACGAACGCTCTAGCCACAACGCTATGACAACAGGAGCGAGAGAGTCTCATGATGGGGATGAGGCAGATGCATTTCCCATCTGCATTACCGGTTACTGGTAACAGTAAGATTATGTAAAGTTGTAATTTTCAGATGAAACGATCAGAAACCATTGTTTCATCATTCCCTGCGAATATCATGACAATGCGACGCGCTAGCACGAAGCCACGCCCATTTGTAGAGAGAGGCCAAATTCTGGCTTCAAGAGAGGCCAAAAAATGGCCTGTCCCCAGCAGAGGTGAAACCAGTATGGACTCACCTTTTGAAACTTTGCGTAAGCCGTATATGGCGCAGAGTGGACCAATTTGGATAAAATTTTGGATTCGGAGCCTGTGAGGTGTGATGAGTGTTGTGTGAAAAAAGCAGAACGATTGGAATGTCGCGCGAAGAGATATGCAAATGAGGTATGGAGGTGAATTTTGGGAAGACTCACCTCCGGTCCAAAGTGGGAATTTGGATCGTATGGAAGATGAGATGTTTTGTAATTTGCAAAACAAGTTGTAAAAGGTTGTTTGTATAATACTAATCGAAGAAACACCAACATCATGTGTTCATAATTCGGCAAAAAGTTTGGGCAGCTGACGGACTCGAACTCGCGTCCTACAATTGACAGTTGAGATCACTAACCACAAGACTACCTAGGCACTTGCATCAAGTCTGACCGGTGAAACTATAACCGTAGCCGCCGTACATTGCTGCCGATTGAAGGCGACAGCCGCGTCTAATATTGGGTAAGTTCAAAATCAAAAAGAAAATATAGAACATTTCAACCTGAAGTGAATCGAAGGTGTGAGATACAACATACAAAGCCACTAGCAGTTTCCTGACAAATGGCCAATGAACCTGCTGACAAAACATAAGAAGAGAAGACGCATTGATTCCACTAAGATAGGGATTTGCATCACAAAAGGGGGTTTCTCGCGGATATTTCTCGGATTTCTCACGGATTTCTCACTGATTTCTCAAGGATTTCTCGCGGATATTTCACGGATTTCTCACGGATATTTCACGGATTTCTCACGGATTTCTCACTGATAATTCACCGATTTCTCACGGATTTCTCACTGATTTCTCAAGGATTTCTCGCGGATATTTCACGGATTTCTCACGGATTTCTCACGGATTTCTCACGGATATTTCACGGATTTCTCACGGATTTATCACGGCATTCTCACTGATTTCTCACTGATTTCTCAAGGATTTCTCACCGATTTCTCAAGGATTTCTCGCGGATATTTCACGGATTTCTCTCACGGATTTCTCACGGATTTCTCACGGATTTCTCACGGATATTTCACGGATTTCACGGATTCGTAGATCTACGAAATGTTTTCACACGGATTTCTCACGGATTTCTCAAGGATTTCTCGCGGATATTTCACGGATTTCTCACGGATTTCTCACGGATTTCTCACGGATATTTCACGGATTTCTCACTGATTTCTCAAGGGTTTCTCGCGGATATTTCTCGGATTTCTCACGGATTTCTCACTGATTTCTCAAGGATTTCTCGCGGATATTTCACGGATTTCTCACGGATATTTCACGGATTTCTCACGGATTTCTCACTGATAATTCACGGATTTCTCACGGATTTCTCACTGATTTCTCAAGGATTTCTCGCGGATATTTCACGGATTTCTCACGAATTTCTCACGGATTTCTCGCGGATATTTCACGGATTTCTCACGGATTTATCACGGCATTCTCACTGATTTCTCACTGATTTCTCAAGGATTTCTCACCGATTTCTCAAGGATTTCTCGCGGATATTTCACGGATTTCTCTCACGGATTTCTCACGGATTTCTCACGGATTTCTCACGGATATTTCACGGATTTCTCACTGATTTCTGAAGTTAGGAAGAAGTTAGGAAGAAGTTAGGACGAAGTTTGGTTCTCGGATTTCTCACGGATTTCTCAAGGATTTCTCGCGGATTTCTCGCGGATATTTCACGGATTTCTCACGGATTTCTCACGGATTTCTCACGGATTTCTCACTGATTTCTCAAGGATTTCTCACTGATTTCTCAAGGAAGTTAGGAGGAAGTTAGGAGGAAGTTAGAAGGAAGTTAGGAAGAAGTTAGGAGGAAGTTAGGAGGAAGTTAGGAGGAAGTTAGGAAGAATTTATAAAACATTTGTGCATTAGGAGGAAGTCAGGAGGAAGTTAGGGGGAAGTTAGGAAAAAGTTAGGAAAAAGTTAGGAGGAAGTTAGGAGGAAGTTAGGAGGAAGTTAGGAGGAAGATAAGAGGAAGTTAGGGGGAAGCTAGGAGTAAGTTAGGAGGAAGTTAGAAAACAGTTGGGCATTAGGAGGAAGTTAGGAGGAAGTTAAGAGGAAGTTAGGAGGAACTTAGGAGGAAGTTAGAGGAGGAAGTTAGGAGGAAGTTAGGAGGAAGTTAGGAGGAAGTTAGGAGGAAGTTAGGAAGAATTTATAAAACATTTGTGCATTAGGAGGAAGTTAGGAGGAAGTTAGGGGGAAGTTAGGAGAAAGTTAGGAGGAAGTTAGGAGGAAGTTAGGAGGAAGTTAGGAGGAAGTTAGGAGGAAGATAAGAGGAAGTTAGGGGGAAGCTAGGAGTAAGTTAGGAGGAAGTTAGAAAACAGTTGGGCATTAGGAGGAAGTTAGGAGGAAGTTAAGAGGAAGTTATGAGGAAGTTAGGAGGAAGTTAGAGGAGGAAGTTAGGAGGAAGTTAGGAGGAAGTTAGGAGGAAGTTAGGAGGAAGTTAGGAGGAAGTTAGGAGGAAGTTAGGAGGAAGTTAGGAAGAATTTAGAAAACATTTGGGCATTAGGAGGAAGTTAGGAGGACGTTAGGAAGAAGTTAGGAGAAAGTTAGGAAGAAGTTAGGAGGAAGCTAGGAGGAAGTTAGGAGGAAGTCAGAAAACAGTTGGGCATTTGGAGAAAGTTAGGAGGAAGTAGGAGGAAGTTAGGAGGAAGCTAGGAGGAAGTTAGGAGGAAGTTAGAAAACAGTTGGGCATTAGGATAAGGGTATGAGGAAGTTAGGAGGAAGTTAGAACACAGTTGGGCATTAGGAGGAAGTTTGGAGGAAGTTAGGACTAAGTTAGGAGTATGTTAGGAGTAAGTTAGGAGGAAGTTAGGAGGAAGTTAGGAGGAAGTTAGGAGGAAGTTAGGAGGAAGTTAGGAGGAAGTTAGGAGGAAGTTAGAAGGAAGATATGAGGAAGTTACGTGGAAGTTAGGAGAAAGTTAGGAGGAAGTTAGGAGGAAGTTAGGAGGAAGTTAGGAGGAAGTTAGGAGGAAGTTAGGAGGAAGATAGGAGGAAGTTAGGTGGAAGCTAGGAGTAAGTTAGGAGGAAATTAGAAAACAGTTGGGCATTAGGAGGAAGTTAGGAGGAAGTTAGGAGGAAGTTAGGAGGAAGTTAGGAGGAAGTTAGGAAGAATTTATAAAACATTGTGGCATTAGGAGGAAGTCAGGAGGAAGTTAGGAGGAAGTTAGGAGGAAGTTAGGAGGAAGTTAGAGGGAAGTTAGGAGAAAGTTAGGAGTCTGGTATAAATCATTTAATTCGAGAATGTGATTTTTTTTTACAATATCCCTCTCATCGAGCCGTGTGACCTCCTTCATCTGTACAGAGAGAGAGAGAGAGAGAGAGAGAGAGAGAGAGAGAGAGAGAGAGAGAGAGATGGAGAGAGAGAGTCTTGCGTGCAATCGGTAGTGGTCATCCCACCGCCCAGATGACGAACTTTTACTCGTCGATCGGGATATGGAAACATGTATTTACATGAGAGAGAATCAGATGAAAAAATACCCTAAAGAGATAAACATAGACACTCACATTACTGTTGCCATGCGATGAGGAGAGAACCGTCGCAAGTCACTGCCCCACTGTGCACAGTCCAACCTCCTTCACACTGCCCTTCTCCAAGAGAGATGGGTCCAGGTAGACCAGGTAGGCTGCGGGGTGTCCACGTCGCATAGGCAGACGTATGAAGAATGCGCCCTCCCAGCACACTCGTGCATATCATTCTGCCATCGAACCAACGTCGCGTCCAGATTCCAAGTTTCCGCCGACCGCTGCCGGCTAACGCCGACAGCCGCGACGAAATAACCTTAAAAATATAGCATTCGAAGATTTTTTGCAAACAAGTTCAATAATATTTCAAGGTTTGCAAATGAATAAGAATTAAATTCAGCAAAAGAAAAAGTAACCAATGGGTATCGAACCCTTGATCTTGCATGCAACCGACGAACGCTCTAGCCACAACGCTATGACAACAGGAGCGAGAGAGTCTCATGATGGGGATGACGCAGATGCATTTCCCATCTGCATTACCGGTTACTGGTAACAGTAAGATTATGTAAAGTTGTAATTTTCAGATGAAACGATCAGAAACCATTGTTTCATCATTCCCTGCGAATATCATGACAATGCGACGCGCTAGCACGAAGCCACGCCCATTTGTAGAGAGAGGCCAAATTCTGGCTTCAAGAGAGGCCAAAAAATGGCCTGTCCCCAGCAGAGGTGAAACCAGTATGGACTCACCTTTTGAAACTTTGCGTAAGCCGTATATGGCGCAGAGTGGACCAATTTGGATAAAATTTTGGATTCGGAGCCTGTGAGGTGTGATGAGTGTTGTGTGATAAGAAGCAGAACGATTGGAATGTCGCGCGAAGAGATATGTAAATGAGATATCGAGGTGAATTTTGGGAAGACTCACCTCCGGTCCAAAGTGGGAATTTGGATCGTATGGAAGATGAGATGTTTTGTAATTTGCAAAACAAGTTGTAAAAGGTTGTTTGTATAATACTATTCGAAGAAACACCAACATCATGTGTTCATAATTCGGCAAAAAGTTTGGGCAGCTGACGGACTCGAACTCGCGTCCTACAATTGACAGTTGAGATCACTAACCACAAGACTACCTAGGCACTTGCATCAAGTCTGACCGGTGAAACTATAACCGTAGCCGCCGTACATTGCTGCCGATTGAAGGCGACAGCCGCGTCTAATATTGGGTAAGTTCAAAATCAAAAAGAAAATATAGAACATTTCAACCTGAAGTGAATCGAAGGTGTGAGATACAACATACAAAGCCACTAGCAGTTTCCTGACAAATGGCCAATGAACCTGCTGACAAAACATAAGAAGAGAAGACGCATTGATTCCACTAAGATAGGGATTTGCATCACAAAAATGAAGTGACCTTCTATCGAATGAATCGTAACTGTAAGTAAAGTGTCCCTGCCCGTAATAGTGAAGTGCGCCCATTGGGTCTCGCGGACTACAGTCTGGCGCATGCCCTCGGGCTACACTTTACGATTGACGACTTATCCCGGATAGACTCGATTCCACAGGTGAGTCTGTCGAAGCGTCGTCTAAATACGGTCTGCGTGTGACATTTGCCATTGATCTTAAATGTGTATTTCGGAACTATTGTGCAACTATTGTGCACCTATTGTCGCGACCGCACATTGATGTAGTCACCACTTGGCTACAACTACAGTACACTACTACTGTATTTATCATACAACATATAAAGCAACCATGATCATCATGTGATATCAATTATGATAACTACATTCATCGCGTATCCTTACGAATACAATTGACGGCTGCTCCATGAACATAAAGTTGAGTGATTTGAGAGAAGGAGTACGCGAATGGATGAGGAACAGAGACAACACTGGGCTTTGAGAGAGACGAGATGAGAGAACTGGTCAGACAGTCGCTCGTGTGTCCGTGATGTAGCGAGCGCTTGGTTCTCCGACACGGATCGACACCTCAACTTTATGAAATTGCATAACGTAAGTTGTATAAATAAAACCTTAGATCCTCGCGAGATGATTCTTGTGAGGTGATGCGTCACAGCCGCGTGGTCCGAACAGCTGGAAAAATAGTTTTTTTTATGGTTGTAGTTCAAATATCCATCGGAAAAAGCGCATACGGCAACATAATTTACAATTCTCAGAATGCTCCAGATTCTTGGAAGTTCCAAAACTGGAAGAAGTTCTTGATGGGTCCAATCACTGCTCCGTGACCTCCCCACAACCTCTGGTAGCGCTTCACATACTATGTGGAGAAGAGAGACAGTGACACGCGTCGCACTCTCACTTTCCCATTGTCTTTCGCTAATCGACCGAATAAAATAGTTCGTCCGGCGACTGTTGCCAACTCACGATATTCTTGTTTGCAGCTATCCACGGAAGTTCTTCACGGTGGCAGTCGACAGTGTCTCTGAGCGAATCGAGGAGAAAATAGCCTGTGACAGCGGCAACTCCTAGGACAATAGCACCCGCGCCTCTCTTCTCTTGTAGCTTATATCCTACAAGAATATAGTTTACAGTAAAGAAAGAGTGATAGAGAGGCAGAGAGCGAGAAGGGAGCCAGAAAGAAGAGATCGAAGGAGAGAAAAATTCGAGACAAAAAAAAACGAAACTTGAAAGAGAAGTCGTATTTTCACCCACCTTTTCGATTGGTCGAACTGTTGTAATTGATAGCTGATATATGCATCATCAATCCAAAATAGGTGGGAATTCAATCATTAGTCGAATGCAAACCCGGACTGTCTGCTCACATGGAAGATTATGCACAGAAAAAAACAAATAGTGAGGAGCGGTCTGCCAATGGCTCAAAGTGCACTCCACTCCCACCACTCGCAGTGCGGACAGTAGAGTGTGAGTGGAGAGTGGATAGGGCAACCTTTGTGGACGCTGCTTCACACATTGCTGCCACCAGATGGGGTGTTTAAACAAAACAGACGAGTGTTCGAAATACGTTGACTTGGTTGGCACATTGCTATCGAAGATGTTGTATTCAGAGATAATGATTCCGGATAAACGATTGATTGATTGATTGATTGATTAAATGACTGATAAGAGAAGGGCCTGCAAACGAGGTGTCATAACCACATGAAAATTTACGTTTAAAAAAAACTGAAGATTTCTGGTAGCGTCATCCAAGACACAACGTTTGAGAAACGTTTAATATACAACATATTCAAAATACACTTGCTAATCTACTAACCGTGTCTGTTTCTTGCTTTATTTCTGTGTTATCCGATTGTTTTTTTCTTGTGTTATTTTCTCTTTTATCCGATTGTACAAAGTAGATAAACTACTTTGTTCTATCAGACAAAGTGGTCAAACTATTTTATCATATCGGATACAGTGGTAAAACTCTTTTATCAAATCGGATAAAGTGGTCAACCTACTTTGTTTAATCTACTTAAGTTAACAATTCGACGATTCGGGTTCATTTTGGTGGTAGTAGCAAATAATCAAGTGATGTAAAGTACTTTATCCTAAAGTGATAAAGTGGTACTTTATTTAATCGTATAAAGTGTATAACGTGGTCAAAATTGTTAATGAGTCACAACTTGTTTACTCACAACTTTACTCACTAAAGCTTATCGGAATGTCTCTCTCGGCTTTCCAAGCCGTCTCCGATCTGGGCGATAATTGCTCGGTGCGAACTCAACACCCGACCTTCGACCTCGATCCGATAGGATATGATTCTCCCATTATTTAATCACCTCATCACAGTTTCTTACATTTTCAACAAAAAAAGTAATAAGATGGGGTTCTTGGGTACCTGAATTACGACATCGTCAGCAGAGGAAGTTGCGTTGGGTGGAGTCGGAAGTTTTGAATTCCGTTATTGAGTTCGTAGATGGTGCTGTGACGCCTTCTGGCTGCCATGAGAGTGGATTGCCGCACCACAGGGGCTGAGTGAATTTAATAAGAATGGTTGACTCCAAGGGGGATCGAACCAGCGACCGGAGTGTGAGATTGAGAGTAGAAAGCTCTATCCACTGAGCCGCGCCCCCGGCTATAATAAATCTCACAACTGCATTCCAGTTACTGGTAAAAGTAAGAGTTATGTAAAGTTGTAATTTACAGATTAAACGGTCAGAAACCATTATTTCATCATTCCCTGCGAATATCATGACAATGCGGCTAGCTAGAACGAAGCCACACCGATTTGTAGAGAGAGGCCAAATTCTGGCCTCAAGAGAGGCCAAAAAATAGCCTGTCCCCTGCAGAGGTGAAACCAGTGCGGACTCACCTTTTGCAACCTTGGGTAAGCCGCATATGGCGTAGAATTGACCGATTTGGATAAAATTTTGGATTAAAAATTTTGGCCTGTGAGGTGTGATGAGTGTTGTGTGAAAAAATCAGAACGATCGAAGTGTCGCGCGAAGAGATATGTAAATGAGATATCGAGGTGAAACTTGGGAAGACTCACCTCCGGTCCAAAGTGGGAATTTGGATCGTATGGAAAATTATATGTTTTGTAATTTGCAAAACATGTGGTAAAGGGTTGTGTGTATAGTTTAAATCGAAGAAACACCAACATCATGTGTTCATTATGCGGCAAAAAGTCTGGGTGGCTAAAGGACTCGAACCTGCGTCCTACAATCTGCAGTAGAGATCACTAGCCACAAGACCAGGGAGCGATGTGTGGCGAGCATTCTGATAGAGTGACATGCGAAAATACTCTCCGTCACAATGGAAGTATTCTCTCTCCTGTTTCTATTGTATATGAGTACATAGGTATCTTCACCGCATATCGAGCTATGGTGAGGCAGCTGATGAGCTACACACTACGAAGACAAAGGGACGAGGGCATTAGCAAGTGAGGAGACGGTCTAAGCTGAGGGATCCGCTGCGGTACATGCGTCAAGGCAAACACCGTTGGGCCGGGCACATCATCAGAAGGGACGATAGACGATCTACACTTGCCGTCACTGAGTGGTATATACGCCATGTCAAACGGACACTCGGGAGACCACCTACCCGCTGGATAGATTCTATCCGAGCTTTTTCAAGACAGTTCAATATGGACAACGGCATCGCATGGGAAACGTCCGCTAAAGTAATCTAGTAAGTAGTAAGTTGTCCATTGTCATGTGTGCCTCTCGGTTGTAGAGGCATTGTCTAGGGACCCAGTGTGTAACAGCAGCGAGGGCGGGGTCAAGGCGCTTCTCGCGCACGCGAGAGAGATCAGAAGCTTAGGATGTGACTCAACTATTATGGTTGCAGATTCAAAGATTCAAAGGTTTATCCGGAATCGTTATAGCTGTACATGACATTGCAATCACAACAATATGAATGGAAGCATGCAGTAGGGCCAAGATCTTGGTGCGGACAATGAAATGCAATATTGTAGAGTTTGTTAAAGTCAGTGGGCGGCGTAGAGAGAGTGACGAGTTTAGGAGGGAGACGATCACCGTACGGGGCGAATGCCTTGATGAGAGTCGGCTTCTGGAAAACGCAACAAGATTTGGACTAGCATCTCCAGACGATTCTCAGTGTGTGTTTGTTAACGTATTGATGGAGCAAGGTTTATCTATGTTCATCTTGTTCATGTCGTAGCACACGGCGCACAGCCCGGGAAAACCTTTTTCGCCGTTGCTGCGGAGGTGCGCTTGCAGTCCGTTTGGATCGAAACGATTCGCTATACATATTCAGATATAGCGATTCCGGATAACTGATTGATTGTTTGATTGATTGATTGATTGATTGATTGATTGTACTCTATTCATCTATTCCAGGCGCCGGCTCCTCGGTTTACAATGACCTTTCTCTCTCTTCCTCTCTCTCTTCCTCTCTCTCTCTTCCTCTCTCTCTCTCTCTCTCTCTCTCTCTCTCTCTCTCTCTCGGCACGCGAATCATATGTTAGAGGATGTGAACCAAACACGATAAGGGCATATCATACATCCGAAACTCGGTTATTCCGTCCATTAGATTGAGTAGTTTCTCATATTTAAGTATAAAGGCTAATAAAAAGTAGCTCCCAAATCCAATAAACTGCTTGTTCTAGGCTAGTCTCTCCCAATCACCTCCGGTCCAAAGTGGGAAAATGGGTTGTATGGAAGGCGGGATGTTTTGTATTCTGCAAAACAAGTTGTAAAGGGTTGTGTGTATAGTACTAATCGAAGAAACACCAACATCTTGTTTTCATAATTCGGCAAAAAGCTTAGGCGGCTGACGGACTCGAACCCGCGTCCTGACGGACTCGAACCCGTCCTGACGGACTCGAACCCGCGACCCATCCCACCGAGTCAGTGCGGAAAGGTATCGATTGATTGATTGATTGATTGATTGATTGATTGATTGATTTTTTTTATATATTTGTGTGATTTGTGTAGTCTTGTATGATAGCTAAGTGTCGATACTATTTGCAGTTCAGTTGTTTGTTCGATGAACAATATTCATACTTGCCTCTGTTGAGGTTCGCTTCTCTGCCGAGGTTCCCGCCCTGAAGCGTCGCCTCTTTGACAGCACCCTCGAGGAACACTTCATCAAGGTCCATTCATTATTATCAATGTGAATAATAAAAGTAATAATAATAGTAATAATAATGTTTCAATAGATTTTGGTTTATTTTTAAAGTATCTCAGAAAGATTATTTTTTTTTATGTTGGTAGTTGAAATTGTGACATGCTTTAGAGATATGGTAGCTATTGTTTGTGTTGTTGACGTCAGGATATATTGCTGATCTGATTATATTCGTTGTTGTAACCTCTGGGTGATGCGTATTTTCTCGATTGTTATTTTTCCACTGAAAATCAGTAGTCGCTAAAATGTGTCATAGTCGATTCAGCGCTGAAAAAGGGTTGTATGGAAGGCGGGATGTTTTGTATTGATTGTAAGATGAAAGAACTATGATTGTGATATCTAGAAGCTTCAATTCAATTCAATTCAAAATTTATCCGGACTCACATTATGTGATCTCGAACATCAATTGTCACAGAGTAGCGCCGGAAAGCAAAATTATTCCATGTTGTTGCGTCGGTGTCCGCGGTCTCTTGCAACATCTTGTAACATCTATTCCAGGCAGTGGTCGCGTTCCAGTCGGCGTTCTGGAGAGAGGAGGGGTGGAGTGGGCTCGTCATCTCCACCGAAAGGACCACCATTCCTGGAGAGGTGAGGGGAGAGAGAGAGAGAGAGAGAGAGAGAGAGAGAGAGAGAGAGAGAGAGAGAGAGCGAAGGGAGAGAGAGAGAGGGAGGGAGAGGGAGAGGGAGAGGGAGAGAGAGAGAGGAGAAGGGAGAGAGAGAGAGACAGAGTCAGAGAGGGGAGAGAGGCTGACTCTTTCCAGATCCTCCCTCTCGTTGCTGTCTTTGATCTTTGATGCAATTGTTGACTTTGTAACAATTTAATAGTTCTATTTTTCGCCTCCGGTCCAAAGTGGGAAAATGGGTTGTGTGGAAGGCGGGATGTTTTGTATGCATAAATGATTCTAAAAGCAACATTCGAATTCATTTGCAAACATCGAAAAACATTCGCAAAACAAACTGGCAGATATGAAGATCGAACGCGCCTGGTTAGTATCAGTACGCCCTCACCCTACCACTTGAGCTATTCCACATCATGATGAAACTTCTTTGAGAATATGGGGTGGCTAGCGCAGTGGATGTGCGCGCAGCTATCATGCGGAAGGTCCCGAGTTCAATCCTCTCGGCGGACAATGTTGTACCGCTAGTCACGGTGGAGTGACGACCACCCTCACAACTTTCGTGAGCCTCTAGTCAGAAGTCTGTGACGTCAACTGATCCAAATTCACTGCATTAATCGATGGACCCCTTGTAAGCAGCTAGCGATTTGTACTCGAGAGCCTTAGGTCAGTCCCCTTATTGGCTAGGTCGACGGTTGTATAACTTGAAACTGCTGATACACAAACTTTTAACGGTACATGCACTCGCGATATGACATGATAACTAGTGAAGAATGGCTAGTTTACTCGTAGTAGAATTTCATTTCGACTAGCTAGTAACTTGCTAGGTAATGGAACTGCTTAGGAGATGAAGGGAAGAAGAGAGAAGTTTGTAACGTGTGTAGCGCGCGTCAATGAGCGACCGGCAGGCGCGTGAGCGATTCGACCAAGCTATTTCGAAGGTTTCTAATTTAGATACATTCGTATATAACACAACATTGTTCGGCAACACATGATCTATCAGTTTCAAAAAAGCGGGAATCACAGAAACTATTTTATAATTTCAAATCAGTGAATATTACTATGTAGTATTGTTGTATAAGTTATTTGTATTTTTCTTTCAATCATGACATTCTGACTAGTGAGTTTGTGATATGTATGTTTTATTTTCGTAATTCACCAATGTGAAAAAATTTTCTTAGAAATTTGAGAAAAGGACATCCATTCTCTTTCGAAAAGTACGTAAGTAAAGAGAAGAGATTTGTCTGGATCTGATTCAACAAAAGCACATGCATAAAATCTCTTTGCAGCTGACTAAAATATCAAAACAAACCTGCTCTTTCGAATTTATGAAAATAGAACATAAATATTATGCATTATAATAATTTATTTATAGTGAAATATAATAAAAATTTGGCCTATTTCACAGTCACCTTACATTATATATTTTTAATGTTTAAAAACACATTTTAGAGTGATTCGAAAGAGCAGGTTTGTTTTGATATTTTAGTCAGCTGCAAAGAGATTTTATGCATGTGCTTTTGTTGAATCAGATCCAGACAAACCTCTTCTCTTTACTTGCGTACTTTTCGAAAGAGAATCAACTCTGTATCAATATAATGTCAGTTGTTGTATGGGGGAGGGGGGTGTCATTCACCTCTCTCAGGCCAACACCCTCTCCCACATCTCCCATTTGTGTACCTGTCCGCGAAGCTTCGTCCGAAGAGATGACTCCACGCTCGTATCACATATGCTGTACAATACATTAACCTCACCTTGTCTCTAGGCTGCGTGTCTCTCTCTTCTCTCCTCTCTCCAATCTCCTCCACAGCCTCGCCCCGTGTGAGCATCGCCTGCCCCAACCGAGCACAACCTGCAAACATACAAGGCTGATGAACGGAATACGCGCGAAATGATACACAAAGAAGTAGTACGATACAGAATCCACCCACAATGGTGCTGACCGACCCGCTGACCTCACCTCACTGCCTATGTGCCTGTGTCTGTCGACACGTCGTTGCCATTTGGAAAGCACTGAAATAGGTGGATATGAATTGGATGAATTGGATGCATAACTTTCTAACTACTTTCTTTACTCACAGTTGGCTGCTACTGAAACTGCTATCACTGATCACAATCACTATCGAAAGTTCCAGGTTCCTTCCGTGCGTGCACCGTTTCTGCCACGGGTGCGCGTCCATGTGGCTGAGTGGGAAGGACGCTTGTCCTACGGTTAGTCTTTCTACGGTAGGTGGAAATGGGTACTGTAGTCGATTATTTACCGATTGATACTGCCAACACTACACTGAAATTCTTTGGAATGTATCACAATTTGACACTGCATAGTCTAATTCACTGTGTACTGTAATACCTTGCCGACAACCACTTCCCGTTCAGTGCCGAACCAAGACGACGCTCGCCAAGCACGACCCGGTGTTCAGCGAGGTACTCGAGTATCATCTCCACACCAATCCAGGTACGTATTCAATGTATCAATGTACGTCTTCAATGTACTCTCCAATCATCACCAACTTCGTCGAGCCATTCATTCATATGTGTGTGGGCACTTTAGGGGCGGACTAATGCGTGACCAGACCCAATGACCACACACCAGACAAGCGCGTCTCACACACCCCCTAAGTAGCATAGCCGAATCATTAGAATCACTGACGTTGAATCCCCTTGAATAAGAAGCAGCACACTACTTCCTTGTTCCCCACTTATTTTAGTCCCTTGTAGTCTTTTTGATAAACCATCCATTCCCTGTCTATCTCCCCAATGTCTTTCTCTAATCTCTATCCTCAAAGCTATATCGACCCGTACATGCGTCATACATGCATATTACACCTAGACATGTATAATGTACTACATCTACGCACGCACCCAAACGAAGGATGAATTGTATACATGAATTCGTCGCACAGTTCTGACCAGCCCTATTCAGTCGCATGTGCACGCATCGTGTGAGGTACGCGCAGTTCGGAGACAGTACGAGGCGCGCCTCACTCAGAGAGACAACACCATAATCAACCTGTAACAGATAGGCACTCTTCTTCTTCTCTCTCTCTCTCTCTCTCTCTCTCTCTCTTTCACTCTTTCACCATTGTCAACTTGCAACAGGTAGGCACTCTTCTTCTTTCTTTCTCTCTTTCTCTCTGTCTTTCTCTCTTTCTCTCTCTCCTTTTTTCTCTCAATCGACATTAATACTACCTAGCTTCACACTTTTCTTTTTATTTTCAGGAAATCATCGATCAACAGCGCTTCATCAAAACTCTGGTTGGGAGAGAGGGAGGAGCGGGAGTGGGAGCAGCTGGGGGAGCAGGAGCAGGCGCTAGTTCAGGGAGGAGCAAGAGCAGCGCGGCTTGGAGCAGTTCTTACAGGCAGCTGGGGGTTTCACCTCTGCTGGGGACAGGCCAAACACACAAGTAAGTTGTGTAGAACTGTCGGAAACGCATAAAGCATAAAAGTTTTTATTACTCACTCACAAATTCACAGAATATCGCAGCGCCGCTGCGCCTGTATGTGCAAAATGCCCTATGGTGTCCGTCCATACATGGCGCCACAAAGGCCACCGATGCATGGATCCGGCTAAATTTGGTATGGCTGTAAAGCCCTCGGTCTGGAGATGCTCCCAAAATCTTTATGTTATCATATCTCTCATATCCGCGGAGCTATAAGCTCGAGAAAGTCCGACGAAATAGCGCGTAATCCGAGAGAGTCAGACAGAAAACAGGCGAAATAGTGTGTCAGATGAAGAGACGGTTAGGTCGTTGAACGGTTGCAGCGAGTAGACCTTACAAGAACGAGTACTGCGAATCGAAGACTTCAGCTTTCGAGAAACGGTTTCGACGTCACTCCTCTACACTCCCTCACCTACAAATCTGCCCGTAATCTTTTTATAATTCCTCCTGGTTTCCTTTCACGAAGTGATTTAGTCGAGGCGAGGCGACACCAAACAGTTGTCGCGGGCTGTTCAAGAAAACTAGGCAACCGTGTCAGATCTCCCTTTACTACAACATGCAAATAGGTGGCCACTACACTTCTTCCAAAATTTGCATCTTTTTGTGACCTCTGACGCCCGCTATCAATTAAATTCCTCTAATCGACGCCACTTTATTGCTCCGCGACGAGAGAGTGTGGCGCGGTGAGAGTGCGCCAGCTGCCAGTCTGTCTGATGTCAGAGAAAAAGACAGTCAATTGTGCAAATGAGCGAGAACATCACCACGCACTACGAAACAGCTCACCACACTTCACAAACTGTGCAAATTCTATATTCTGAGCAAACACAATACAAATATAACTGTATGCACTAAAGACATTCTACCTTCAATCAGGGAAGTAAGGCGAGGCAAAACACTATGTAACCTTCTTTTCTCATCCAATTCCTTTTCTCATCTCTCTCTCTCTCTCTCTCTCTCTCTCTCTCTCTCTCTTTCTCTCTTTCTCTCCCTCTCTCCCTCTCTCTCTCTCTCTCTCTCTCTCTCTCTCTCTCTCTCTCTTTCGTTTTTCTCTCTCTCGCTCTCTCTTTCGTCTCTCTCTCTCTCTCTCTCTCTCTCTCTCTCTCTTGATTTTATAATAAAAGCCCAGTGATAACTATAAATTATATTTGTATCTCTAATAAATAAAAATTGTCAACTAGCTTCTGATAGGCTTTACCGCGGAGTGTGCCGGAGCGCCCTCTATGTATGTGCACACGAGAGAGTGAAAGATCAGAGAGTAGGAAAGAATGCATATTAGTATCAGTGTTCAATATATGATTATAATTACTGATCTACTGAACGGCTTTGACCGCGGAGGCGCGCGAAGCGTGCCGGAGCGCTTTCTATGTGCATACGAGAAAATTAACGATCAGAGATTCGGAGAAACTTCATATCAGTAGCAGTGATCAATATATTCTTATTATTACTGATATACTGATATACTTTGACCGCGAAGGCGCGCGGAGCGTGCCGGAGCGCTTTCTATGTGCATACGAGAATGTGAACGATCAGAGAGTCGGAGAAAATACATATCAGTAACAGTGATCAATTTATTCTTATTATTACTGATCTACTGATAGAATTTGACCGCGGAGACGCGCGGAGCGGCTGTCTATGATCGTAGGCGAGAGTAGATATTTTATATTATTAGATCCGTGATAACTAATCATTGTCAACCAGCTACTGATAGGATTTGACCGCGGAGGCGCGCGGAGCGGCTATTTATGATCATAGGCGAGAGAAGATATTTTATAATATTAGATCCGTGATAACTAATAATTGTCAACCAGCTACTGATAGAATTTGACCGCTGAGGGGCGCGGAGCGGCTGTCTGTGATCAAAGGCGAGAGTAGAGATTTTATAATATTAGATCCGTGATAACTAATAATTGTCAACCAGCTACTGATAGAGTTTTAACGCGGAGGCGCGCGGAGCGTGCCGGAGCGCCCTCTAAGTGCATACGAAAGAGTAAAAAATCAGAGAGTCGGAGAAAATGCATATCAGTATCAGTGATCAGTATATTATTATAATTACTGATCTACTGATCAGCTTTGACCGCGGAGGCGCGCGAAGCGTGCCGGAGCGCTTTCTATGTGCATACGAGAAAGTGAACGATCAGAGAGTCGGAGAAAATGCATATCATTAGCAGTGATCAAGATATTCTTAATTTTACTGATCTACTAATATACTTCGACCGCGGGTGCGCGCGAAGCGTGCCGGAGCGCTTTCTATGTGCAAACGAGAGATTGAAAGATCAGAAAGTAGGAGATAATGCATATCAGTATCAGTGATCAATATATTATATTATTATAATTACTGATATACTGATCGGCTTTGACCGCGAAGGGGCGCGAAGCGCGCCGAAGCGCTTTCTATGTACATACGAGAAAGTAAAAGATCAGAGAGTCAAAGAAAATGCATATCAGTATCAGTGATCATTAAATTGTTATTTTTAGTACTGATCTACTGATAGGCTCTGACAGCGGAGCGTGCCGGAGCGCCTTCTATGAGCATAGTAAATACATCTGTAGAAAATCAACCAGATACTATCAACCAGATAGACTGTGACACTTTCTAATTATTTAAAATTACTGAAAATAAAAAAAATAAGGAAATAATTGAAGATCAGTCATCTACTGGAAGACTGACAACAGCACTTCTAGCACAGCTCCTAATAATACTTCCAGAGCAAATATCAAGTCAATCTATATATCAATCGATAGATAATTTTCTTCTCTATTTTATACCTATATTTCTAGCGCGCGAAGCGCGCTAGTCGCAGCGCCCGCTGCGCCGGTCTGGCTAAATGCCCTATGGTGTCTGTACGTCCATCGCTCTACCGCGCCACCCACTACTCCTATCTAGCCAAACGTGACATCGATCCGATGGTCTCGGTCCCGAGATGCAGGATTCCAATTTTCAGATCTTTATCTCTCTTATCCGCGGAGCTATAAGCTAAAGAAAGTCCGACGAAATAGCGCGTAATCCGAGAGAGTCAGACACAAAAGCGGCGAAATAGTGTGTGAGGCGAGGAGACGGGTAGGTGGTTGAACGGTTGCATCGAGTAGGCCTTACAAGAACGAGTACTGCGAATCGCAGACTTCAGCTATCGAAAAACGGTTTTCACGTCACTCCTCTAAACTCCCTCACCTACAAATCTGCCCGTAATCTTTTTATAAATCTTCCTGGTTTCCTTTCACGAAGGGATTTAGTCGAGGCGAGGCGACACCAAACAGTTGTCGCGGGCTGTTCAAGAAAACTAGGCAACCGTGTAAGGTCTCCCTTTACTACAACATGCAAATAGGTGGCCACTACACTTCTACCAAAATTCGCATCTTTTTATGACCTCTGACGCCCGCTATCAATTAAATTCCTTTAATCGACGCCACTTTATTGCCCCGCGACGAGAGAGTGTGGCGAGGTGAGAGTGCGCCAGCTGCCAGTCTGTCTGATGTCAGAGAAAAAGACAGTCAATTGTGCAAATGAGCGAGAACATCACCACGCACTACGAAACAGCTCACCACACTCCACAAACTGTGCAAATTATATATTCTCAGCAAATACAATACAAATATAACTGTATGCACTAACGACATTCTATATTCAATCATAGAAGTGAGGCGAGGCGAAATACTTTTTAAACTTTCTTTTTTCATCCCTCTTTTTTCGTCTCTCTCTCTCTCCTCTCTTCCTCTCTCTATCTCTCTCTCTCTTATATTTTATAATATTAGACCAGTGATAACTATAAACTATACTTGGATCTATAATAAATAATAATTGTCAACCAGCTACTGATAGGATTTTACCGTGAAGTGCGCCGGAGCGCCCTCTATGTGCACACGAGAGATTGAAAGATCAGAGAATAGGAGATAATACATATCAGTATCAGTGATCAATATATTATTATAATTACTGATCTACTGATCGGCTTTGACCGCGGAGGCGCGCGGAGCGTGCCGGAGCGCCATCTATGTGCATACGAGAGAGTAAAAGATCAGAGAGTAGGAGAGAATGCATATCATTATCAGTGATCAATATATTATTATAATTACTGATCCACTGATTGGCTTTGACCGCGGAGTCCGGAGTGTGCCGGAGCGCACTCTGAGTGCATACGAGAGAGTAAAAGATCAGAGAGTAGGAGAGAATGCATATCATTATCAGTGATCAGTATATTATTATAGTTACTGATCTACTGATCGGATTTGACCGCGGAGGCGCGCGAAGCGTGCCGGAGCGCTTTCTATGTGCTCACGAAGAGTAAAAAATCAGAGAGTAAGAGTAAAAATCAGAGAGTTACGAAAGAGTAAAAAATCAGAGAGTCGGAAAAAATGCATATCAGTATCAGTGATCAATATATTATTATATTTACTGATCTACTGATCGGCTTTAACCGCGGAGGCGCGCGGAACGTGCCGGAGCGCCCTCCATGTGCATACGAGAGAGTAAAATATCAGAGAGTAGGAGAAAATGCATATCAGTAGCAGTGATCAATATATTTTTATTATTACTGATATACTGATCGGCTTTGACCGCGGAGTCCGGAGTGTGCCGGAGCGCACTCTGAGTGCATACGAGAGTAAAAAATCAGAGAGTAGAAGAGAATGCATATCATTATCAGTGATCAGTATATTATTATAATTACTGATCTACTGATCGGATTTGACCGCGGAGGCGCGCGAAGCGTGCCGGAGCGCCTTCTATGTGCTCACGAAAGAGTAAAAAATCAGAGAGTAAGAGTAAAAAATCAGAGAGTTACGAAATAGTAAAAAATCAGAGAGTCGGAAAAAATGCATATCAGTATCAGTGATCAATATATTATTATATTTACTGATCTACTGATCGGCTTTAACCGCGGAGGCGCGCGGAACGTGCCGGAGCGCCCTCCATGTGCATACGAGAGAGTAAAATATCAGAGAGTAGGAGAAAATGCATATCAGTAGCAGTGATCAATATATTCTTATTTTTACTGATCTACTGATATACTTTGACCGCGGAAGCGCGCGAAGCGTGCCGGAGCGCTTTCTATGTGCATACGAGAAAGTGAAAGATCAGAGAGTCGGAGAAAATGCAAATCAGTAGCAACGATCAATATATTCTTATTATTACTGATGTACTGATCGACTTTGACCGCGGAGGCGCGCGAAGCGTGCCGGAGCGCTTTCTATGTGCATACGAGAAAGTGAAAGATCAGAGAGTCGGAGAAAATGCATATCAGTAGCAGTGATCAATATAGTCTTATTATTACTGATGTACTGATCGGCTTTGACCGCGGAGGCGCGCGAAGCGTGCCGGAGCGCTTTTTATGTGCATACGAGAAAGTGAACGATCAGAGAATAGGAGAAAATGCATTTCAGTATCAGTGATCAATGTATTATTATAATTACTGATATACTGATCGGCTTTGACCGCGGAGGCGCGCGAAGCGTGCCGAAGCGCTTTCTATGTGCATACTAGAGAGTGAAAGATCAGAGAGTCGGAGAAAATGCATATCAGTATCAGTGATCAATGTATTATTATAATTACTGATCTACTGATCGACTTTGTCCGCGGAGGCGCGCGAAGCGTGCCGAAGCGCTTTCTATGTGCATACTAGAGAGTGAAAGATCAGAGAGTCGGAGAAAATGCATATCAGTATCAGTGATCAATGTATTATTATAATTACTGATCTACTGATCGGCTTTGACCGCGGAGGCGCGCGAAGCGTGCCGGAGCGCCCTCTATGTGCATACGAGAGAAAAAATATCAGAGAGTAGGAGAAAATGCATATTAGTATTAGTGATAAATATCTTATTATAATTACTGATATACTGATCGGCTTTGACCGCGGAGGCGCGCGAAGCGTGCCGGAGCGCCCTCCATGTGCATACGAGAGAGATATCAGAGAGTCGGAGAAAATGCATATCAGTAGCAGTGATCAATATATTCCTATTATTACTGATCTACTGATAGACTTTGACCGCGGAGGAGCGCGAAGTGTGCCGGAGCGCTTTCTAGAACAAAGGAGAGAGAGAGAGAAGCGGAGAAACGGAAAGTGTAGTTTAGTTATAACATATTTAACACTCATATACCGATAGTCTTCGGCTGCATCTCGGAGCGCCTTCTCTGAGCATAGGTAAGATAATATCAGTCAAGAATCGAAATTATCAACTATCTACTGTTAGATTGACAGTGTTCAAACATTTTATATTACTGTAATTCAAAATTAAGGAAATACAATAAAGATCACTCTTTAGAAGGCTCTGACAACAGCACTTCTAGCACAGCTCCTAATAGCACTTCCAGAGCACATATCAAGTCAATCTATAAATCAATCGATAGATAATTTTCTCCTCTATTTTCTACCTATATCGCTCTACCGCGCCAGCCACTACTCCTATCTAGCCAAACGTGACATCGATCCGATGGTCTCGGTCCCGAGATGCAGGATTCCAATTTTCAGATCTTTATCTCTCATATCCGCGGAGCTATAAGCTCAAGAAGGTCCGACGAAATAGCGCGTAATCCGAGAGAGTCAGACAGAAAAGCAGCGAGATAGTGTGTCAGATGAAGAGACGGGTCACTGACGAATCGGGTGCGGCGAGTAGACCTTACAAGAACGAGTACTGCGAATCGCAGACTTCAGCTATCGAAAAACGGTTTCGACGTCACTCCTCTACACTCCCTCACCTACAAATCTGCCCGTAATCTTTTTATAAATCCTCCTGGTTTCCTTTCACGAAGTGATTTAGTCGAGGCGAGGCGACACCAAACAGTTGTCGCGGGCTGTTCAAGAAAACTAGGCAACCGTGTAAGGTCTCCCTTTACTACAACATGCAAATAGGTGGCCACTACACTTCTACCAAAATTTGCATCTTTTTGTGACCTCTGACGCTCGCTATCAATTAAATTCCTCTAATCGACGTCGTTTTATTGCCCCGCGACGAGAGAGTGTGGCGAGGTGAGAGTGCGCCAGCTGCCAGTCTGTCTGCTGTTAGAGAAAGAAACAGTAAATTGTGCAAATGAGCGAGAACAGCACCATGCACTACGAAACAGCTCACCACACTCCACAAACTGTGCAAAGTCTATATTCTGAGCAAATACAATACAAATATAACTGTATGCACTAACGACATTCTATATTCAATCAGGAAGTGAGGCGAGGCGAAATACTATGTAACCTTCTTTTCTCATCCCTCTCTTTTTCTCATCCCTCTTTTTTCGTCTCTCTCTCTTTCTCTCTCTCTCTCTCTCTTTCTTATATCTCTCTCTCTCTCGTCTCTCTCTCTCTCTCTCTCTCTCTCTCTCTCTCGCTATTTCTTTCGTCTCTCTCTCTCTGTCTCTCTCTCTCTCTCTCTCTCTCTCTCTCTCTCTCTCTCTCTCTCTTTCTCTCTCTCGATTTTATAATATGAGACCAGTGATAACTATAAATTATATTTGTATCTCTAATAAATAAAAATTGTCAACCAGCTACTGATAGGCTTTTACCGCGGAGCGGAGTGTGCCGGAACGCATTCTGAGTGCATACGAGAGAGTAAAAGATCAGAGAGTAGGAGAGAAGGCATATCAGTATCAGTGATCAGTATATTATTATAATTACTGATTTACTGATCGGTTTTGACGGCGGAGGCGCGCGAAGCGTGCCGGAGCGCTTTCTATGTGCATACGAGAAAGTAAAAGATAAGAGAAATGGAGAAAACGCATATCAGTAGCAGTGATCAATGTTTTATTATATATTACTGATCTACTGATCGACTTTGACCGCGGAGGCGCGCGGAGCGTGCCGGAGCGCTTTCTATGTGCATACGAGAGAGTGAAAGATAAAAGAGTTAGAGAAAATGCATATCAGTAGCAGTGATCAATATAGTCTTATTATTACTGATCTACTGATCGACTTTGATCGCGGAGGCGCGCGGAGCGTGCCGGAGCGCTATCTAAGTGCATACGAGAAAGTAAAAGATCAGAGAGTCGGAGAAAATGCATATCAGTAGCAGTGATCAATATAGTCTTATTATTACTGATCTACTGATCGACTTTGACCGCGGAGGCGCGCGGAGCGTGCCGGAGTGCCTTCTATGTGCATACGAAAGAGTAAAAAATCAGAGAGTCGGAGAAAATGCATATCAGTATCAGTGATCATTATATTGTTATTTTTATTACTGATCTACTGATAGGCTCTGACAGCAGAGCGTGCCGGAGCGCCTTCTATGAGCGTAGTAAGTACATCTGTAGAAAAGCAGTCAACCAGATACTATCAACCAGATACTGATAAACTGTGACACTTTCTAATTATTTGAAACTACTGAAAAATAGAAATAAAGGAAATGAATAAAGATCCGTCATCTACTGAAAGACTGACGACAGCACTTCTAGAACAGTTCCTAATAGCACATCCAGAGCACATTTCAAGTCAATCTATATATCAATCGATAGATAATTTTCTCCTCTATTTTATACCTATATTTCTAGCGCGCGAAGCGCGCTAGTTGCCTGTAAGTGTAAAATGCTCTATGGTTTCCGTCCGTCCGTCCGTACGTCCATCGCTCTACCGCGCCAGCCACTACTCCTATCTAGCCAAACGTGACATCGATCCAATGGTCTCGGTTCCTAGATGCAGGATTCCAATTTTCAGCTCTTTATCTCTCATATCCGCGGAGCTATGAGCTCGAGAAACTCCGACGAAATAGCGCGTAATCAGAGAGAATCAGACAGAAAAGCAGCGAAATAGTGTGTAAGGTGACGAGACGGTTAGGTGGTTGAGCGGTTGCGTCGAGTAGACCTTACAAGAACGAGTACTGCGAATCGCAGACTTCAGCTATCGAGAAACGGTTTTGACGTCACTCCTCTACACTCCCTTACCTACAAATCTGCCCGAAATCGTTTTATAACTCTTTCTGGTTTCCTTTCACGAAGTGATTTAATCGAGGCGAGGCGACACCAAACATTTGTCGCGGGCTGTTCAAGAAAAGTAGGCAACCGTGTAAGATCTCCCTTTACTACAACATGCATATAGGTGGCCACTACACTTCTACCAAAATTTGCATCTTTTTGTGACCTATGACGCCTGCGATCAGCGGATTCCTTTAATCGACGTCGTTTTATTGCCCCGCGACGAGAGAGTGTGGCGAGGTGAGAGTGCGCCAGCTGCCAGTCAGTCTGCTGTTAGAGAAAGAAACAGTAAATTGTGCAAATGAGCGAGAACATCACCATGCACTACGAAACAGCTCACCACACTCCAACAAACTGTGCGAATTCTATTTTCTGAGCACATACAATAAAACATTACTGTGTGCACTCACGTCATTCTATATTCAAGCAGGGAAGTGAGGCGAGGCGAAAGAGTGCTACTATGTAGTACGCTCTGCCACCTCCTCTTCTCATCCCTCTCTTCTTCGTCTCTCTCTCTCTCTCTCTCTCTCTCTCTCTCTTTCTCTCTCTCTCTTATATATTTTATGATATTAGATGAGTGATAACTAATAAATAATAATTGTCAACCAGCTGCTGATAGGCTTTGACCGCGGAGGCGCGCCCTCTATGTGCATACGAGAGAGTGAAAGATCAGAGAGTTGGAGAGAATGCATATCAGTATCAGTTATCACTATATTATTTATATTACTGATCTACTGATCGGCTTTGACCGCGGAGGCGCGCGAAGAGTGCCGGAGCGCCCTCTATGTGCATACGAGAGAGTGAAAGATCAGAGAGTAGGAAAGAATGCATATCAGTATCAGTGTTCAATATATTTTTATAATTACTGATCTACTGATCGGCTTTGACCGCGGAGGCGCGCGAAGCGTGCCGGAGCGCTTACTATGTGCATACGAGAATGAACGATCAGAGAGTCGAAGAAAATGCATATCAGTAGCAGTAATCAATTTATTCTTATTATTACTGATCTACTGATAGAATTTGACCGCGGAGGCGCGCGGAGCGGCTGTCTATGATCGTAGGCGAAAGTAGTTATTTTATAATATTAGATCCGTGATAACTAATCATTGTCAACCAGCTACTGATAGAATTTGACCGCTGAGGCGCGCGGAGCGGCTGTCTGTGATCAAAGGCGAGAGTAGAGATTTTATAATATTAGATCCGTGATAACTAATAATTGTCAACCAGCTACTGATAGAATTTGACCGCTGAGGCGCGCGGAGCGGCTGTCTGTGATCAAAGGCGAGAGTAGATATTTTATAATATTAGATCCGTGATAACTAATCATTGTCAACCAGCTACTGATAAAGTTTGACCGCTGAGGCGCGCGGAGCGGCTGTCTGTGATCAAAGGCGAGAGTAGAGATTTTATAATATTAGATCCGTGATAACTAATCATTGTCAACCAGCTACTGATAGAGTTTGACCGCTGAGGCGCGCGGAGCGGCTGTCTGTGATCAAAGGCGAGAGTAGATATTTTATAATATTAGATCCGTGATAATTAATCATTGTCAACTAGCTACTGATAGAATTTGACCGCTGAGGCGCGCGGAGCGGCTGTCTGTGATCAAAGGCGAGAGTAGAGATTTTATAATATTAGATCCGTGATAACTAATCATTGTCAACCAGCTACTGATAGAATTTGACCGCTGAGGCGCGCGGAGCGGCTGTCTGTGATCAAAGGCGAGAGTAGACATTTTATTATATTAGATCCGTGATAACTAATAATTGTCAACCAGCTACTGATAGAATTTGACCGCTGAGGCGCGCGGAGCGGCTGTCTGTGATCAAAGGCGAGAGTAGAGATTCTATAATATTAGATCCGTGATAACTAATCATTATCAACCAGTAGCAGTGATCAATATATTCTTAATATTACTGATCTACTGATCGGCTTTGACCGCGGAGGCGCGCGAAGCGTGCCGGAGCGCTTTCTATGTGCATACGAGAAAGTGAACGATCAGAGAATCGGAGAAAATGCATATCAGTAGCAGTGATCAATATATTCTTATTATTACTGATCTACTGATCGGCTTTGACCGCGGAGGCGCGCGGAGCGTTCCCGGAGCGCACTTCATGTGCATATGGAAGAGTAAAAGATCATAAAGTCGGAGAAAATGCATATCAGTATCAGTGATCAATATATTATTATAAATACTGATCTACTGATATACTTTGACTGCGGAGGCGCGCGGAGCGTGCCGTAGCGCCATCTATGTGCATAAGAGAGAGTGAAAGATCAGAGAGTCGGATGAATGGCATATCAGTATCAGTGATCAAAATATTATTACTTTTATATTACTGATCTACTGATAACTGATAGGATTTTTTTTACTGCGGAGGCGCGCGAAGCGTGACGAAGCGCCATCTATGTGTATACGAGAAAGTGAAAGACCAGAGAGTCAGAGAAAATGCATATCAGTTTCAGTGATCAATATATTCTTATTTTTATATTACTGATCTACTGATAACTGATAGGCTTTTTTTACCGAGGAGGCGCGCGGAGCGTGACGGAGCGCTTTCTATGTGCATACGAGAAAGTGAAAGCTCAGGGAGTCAGAGAAAATGCATTTCAGTGTCAGTGATCAGAATATTAATAATTTTATGTTACTGATCTACTGATAACTATCAGGCCTTTTTTTCACCGCGGAGGCGCGCGGAACGTGTCGGAGCGCCGTCAATGTGCATACGATAGAGAAAAAGATCAGAGAGTGGAAGAAAATGTATATTAGTATCAGTGATCATTATATTACTATTATTATTATTATTACTGATCTACTAATAGACTTTGACCGCGGAGGCGCACCGCAGTGTGCCGAAGCGCCTTCTATGAGCATAGTAAATATAATATCTGTACAAAAGCAGTAACTATCAACCAGATACTGATAGACTGTGACAGTTTCTAATTATTTGAATATACTGAAAATAAACAAAATAAGAAAAAAATAAAGATCAGCCATTTACTGAAAGACTGACAACAACACTTCTAGCACAGCTCCTAGTAGCACTTCCAGAGCACATATCAAGTCAATCTATATATCAATCGATAGATAATTTTTTCCTCTTTTTATACTCATATTTCTAGCGCGCGAAGCGCGCTAGTCGCAGCGCCCGCTGCGCCGGTCTGGCTAAATGCCCTATGGTGTCTGTACGTCCATCGCTCTACCGCGCCAGCCATTACTCCTATCTAGCCAAACGTGACATCAATCCGATGGTCTCGGTCCCGAGATGCAGGATTCCAAATTTCAGATCGTTATCTCTCATATCCGCGGAGCTATAAGCTCCAGAAAGTCCGACGAAATAGCGCGTAATCAGAGAGAGTCAGACAGAAAACAGGCGAAATAGTGTGTGAGGCGAGGAGACGGGTAGGTGGTTGAACGGTTGCATCGAGTAGGCCTTACAAGAACGAGTACTGCGAATCGCAGACCCCAGCTTTCGAGAAACGGTTTCGACGTCACTCCTCTACACTCCCTCACCTACAAATCTGCCCGTAATCTTTTTATAACTCCTCCTGGTTTTCTTTCAAGAAGTGATTTAGTCGAGGCGAGGCGACACCAAACAGTTGTCGCGGGCTGTTCAAGAAAACTAGGCAACCGTGTAAGGTCTCCCTTTACTACAACATGCAAATAGGTGGCCACTACACTTCTACCATAATTTGCATCTTTTTGTGACCTCTGACGCCCGCTATCAATTAAATTCCTCTAATCGACGTCGTTTTATTGCCCCGCGACGAGAGAGTGTGGCGAGGTGAGAGTGCGCCAGCTGCCAGTCTGTCTGCTGTTAGAGAAAGAGACAGTCAATTGTGCAAATGAGCGAGAACATCACCATGCACTACGAAACAGCTCACCACACTCCAACAAACGCGATTACTATATTCTGAGTAAATACAATAAAACACTCACGTCCTTCTATATTCAATCATAGAAGTGAGGCGAGGCGAAGTACTTTGTAGTACCAGCTCCTTTTCTCATCCCTCTCTTTTTCGTCTCTCTCTCTCTCTCTCTCTCTCTCTCTCTCTTATAATTTATCTCTCTCTTATATTATCATAGATCAGTGATAACTATAAAGTCTACTTGAATATATATTAAATAGAACTTGTCATCCAGCCGGTCATCTCTCTCTCTCTCTCTCTCTCTCTCTCTCTCTCTCTATCTCTCTTTCTTATACATATATTATAACATTAGATCAGTGATAACTATAAAGTCTACTTGGATCTAAAATAAATAATAATTGTCAACCAGCTACTGATAGGATTTGACCGCGGAGCCGCGCGGAGCGGCTATCTATGATCATAGGCGAGAGTAGATAATTTATAATATTACATCCGTGATAACTAATCATTGTCAACCAGCTACTGATAGAATTTGACCACGCGGAGCGTGCCGGAGCGCTTTCTATGTGCATACGAGAAAGTGAAAGATCAGAGAGTCGGAGAAAATGCATATCAGTAGCAGTGATAAATATATTCTTACTATTAATAATCTACCCATAGACTTTGCTATGCGTAACCGCGCGGAGCGTGTCTACTGATAGACTTTTACGCGGAGGTGCGCGGCAGCGTGCCGGAGCGCCTTCTATGCGCATGAGAAAGAGTGAAAGATCAGAAAGATGGATAAATCGTAGAGCAACAATGAAAAAAAATATTATTTATCTACTGATAGACTTTTACGCGAAGGTGGGCGGAGCGTGCCGGAGCGGTTTATATGAATGAGTAATTGTAAATAATAATTGTCAACCAGCTGCTCATCCCACTCTCTCTCTCTCTCTCTCTCTCTCTCTCTCTTTCTCTCTCTCTCTCTCTCTCTCTCTCTTATATTTTATAATATTAGACCAGTGATCACTCTTATTTATACTTGTATCTATAATAAGTAGTAATTGTAAATAATAATTGTCAACCAGCTGTTCATCTCTCTCTCTCTCTCTCTCTCTCTCTCTCTCTCTCTTATATTTTATAATATTTCACCGCGGTGTGTGCCAAAGCGCACTCTATGTGCATTCGAGAGAGTAAAAGATCAGAGAGTCGGAGAAAACTCATTTCAGTAGCAGTGATCAGAATATTATTATTATTACTGATCTACTGATATAATTCAAGCGCGGAGGCGCGCGGAGCGTGCCGGAGCGCTTTCTATGTGCATACGAGAAAGTGAACGATCAGAGAGTCGGAGAAAATGCATATCAATAGCAGTGATCAATAAATATTCTTATTATTACTGATCTACGGATAGACTTTGACCGCGGAGGCGCGCGAAGCGTGCCGGAGCGCCTCCTATGTGCATCCGAGAGAGTGAAATATCAGAGAGTCGGAGAGAATGCATATCAGTAACATTGATCAATATATTCTTATTATTACTGATCTACTGATAGACTTTGACCGCGGAGGCGCCCGAAGCGTGCCGGAGCGCTTTCTATGTGCATACGAGAAAGTGAGAGATCAGAGAGTCGAAAAAAAGCATATCAGTATCAGTGATCATTATATTGTGATTTTTTTGTTACTGATCTACTGATAGGCTCTGACAGCGGAGCGTGCCGGACCGCCTTCTATGAGCAAGGTAAATACATCTGTAGAAAAGCAGTCAACCAGATACTATCAACCAGATAGACTGTGACACTTTCTAATTATTCAAAATTACTGAAAATGAAAAAATGAGGAAATAAATAAAGATAAGTCATCTACTGTAAGACTGACAACAGCACTTCTAGCACAGCTCCTAATAGCACTTCCAGAGCACATATCAAGTCAATCTCTCTCTCTCTCTCTATCTCTCTCTCTCTCTTTCGTCTTTCTCTCTCTCGCTCTCTCTTTCGTCTCTCTCTCTCCCTCTCTCTCTCTCTCTCTCTCTCTCTCTCTATTGACTTTATAATAAAAGACCAGTGATAACTATAAATTATATTTGTATCTCTAATAAATAAAAATTGTCAACCAGTTTCTGATAGGCTTTACCGCGGAGTGTGCCGGAGCGCCCTCTATGTGCATACGAGAGAGTGAAAGATCAGAGAGTAGGAAAGAATGCATATCAGTATCAATGTATATCAGTATCATATATTATTATAATTACTGATCTACTGATAGAATTTGACCGCGGAGGCGCGCGGAGCGGCTGTCTATGATCGTAGGCGAGAGTAGATATTTTATAATATTAGATCCGTGATAACTAATAATTGTCAACCAGCTACTGATAGAATTTGACCGCTGAGGCGCGCGGAACGGCTGTCTGTGATCAAAGGCGAGAGTAGAGATTTTATAATATTGGATCCGTGATAACTAATCATTGTCAACCAGCTACTGATAGAATTTGACCGCTGAGGCGCGCGAAGCGGCTGTCTGTGATCAAAGGCGAGAGTAGAGATTTTATAATATTAGATCCGTGATAACTAATCATTGTCAACCAGCTACTGATAGAATTTGACCGCTGAGGCGCGCGGAACGGCTGTCTGTGATCAAAGGCGAGAGTAGAGATTTTATAATATTGGATCCGTGATAACTAATCATTGTCAACCAGCTACTGATAGAATTTGACCGCTGAGGCGCGCGAAGCGGCTGTCTGTGGCGAGAGTAGAGATTTTATCAAAGGCGAGAGTAGAGATTTTATAATATTAGATCCGTGATAACTAATCATTGTCAACCAGCTACTGATAGAACTTGACCGCTGAAACGCGCGGAGCGGCTGTCTGTGATCAAAGGCGAGAGTAGAGACTTTATAATATTGGATCCGTGATAACTAATCATTGTCAACCAGCTACTGATAGAATTTGACCGCTGAGGCGCGCGAAGCGGCTGTCTGTGATCAAAGGCGAGAGTAGAGATTTTATAATATTAGATCCGTGATAACTATTCATTGTCAACCAGCTACTGATAGAACTTGACCGCTGAAACGCGCGGAACGGCTGTCTGTGATCAAAGGCGAGAGTAGAGATTTTATAATATTGGATCCGTGATAACTAATCATTGTCAACCAGCTACTGATAGAATTTGACCGCTGAGGCGCGCGAAGCGGCTGTCTGTGGCGAGAGTAGAGATTTTATCAAAGGCGAGAGTAGAGATTTTATAATATTAGATCCGTGATAACTAATCATTGTCAACCAGCTACTGATAGAACTTGACCGCTGAAACGCGCGGAGCGGCTGTCTGTGATCAAAGGCGAGAGTAGAGACTTTATAATATTGGATCCGTGATAACTAATCATTGTCAACCAGCTACTGATAGAATTTGACCGCTGAGGCGCGCGAAGCGGCTGTCTGTGATCAAAGGCGAGAGTAGAGATTTTATAATATTAGATCCGTGATAACTATTCATTGTCAACCAGCTACTGATAGAACTTGACCGCTGAAACGCGCGGAGCGGCTGTCCGCTGTCTGTGATCAAAGGCGAGAGTAGAAATTTTATAATATTAGATCCGTGATAACTAATCATTGTCAACCAGCTACTGATAGAACTTGACCGCTGAGGCGCGCGGAGCGGCTGTCTGTGATCAAAGTCGAGAGTAGATACTTTATAATATTAGATCCGTGATAACTAATCATTGTCAACCAGCTCTGATAGAACTTGACCGCTGAGGCGCGCGGAGCGGCTGTCTGTGATCAAAGTCGAGAGTAGATATTTTATAATATTAGATCCGTGATAACTAATCATTGTCAACCAGCTACTGATAGAACTTGACCGCTGAGGCGCGCGGAGCGGCTGTCTGTGATCAAAGGCGAGAGTAGATATTTTTTTAATATTATACGAGAGAGTGAAAGATCAGAGAGTAGGAAAAAATGCATATCAGTATCAGTGATCAATGTTTTATTATAATTACTGATATACTGATCGGCTTTGACCGCGGAGGCGCGCGAAGCGTGCCGGAGCGCTTTCTATGTGCGTACGAGAAAGTAAAAGATCAAAGAGTCGGAAAAAATGCATATCAAAATCAGTGATCAGTATATTAATATAATTACTGATCTACTGATCGGCTTCGACCGCGAAGGAGCGCGAATCGTGCCGGAGCGCCTTCTATGTGCATACGAAAAAGTAAAAAATCAGAGAGTCGGATAAAATGCATATCAGTATCAGTGATCAATGTATTATTATGATTACTGTTCTACTGATCGGCTTTGACCGCGGAGGCGCGCGAAGCGTGCCGGAGCGCTTTCTATGTGCGTACGAGAAAGTAAAAGATCAGAGAGTAGAATAGATTGCATATCAGTTTCAGTGATCAATGTCGTATTATAAATACTGATCTACTGATCGACTTTGACTGCGGAGGCGCGCGAAGCGTGCCGGAGCGCCCTCAATGTCAAACGAAAGAGTAAAAGATCAGAGATTCGGAGAAAATGCATATCAATATAAGTGATCAATGTATTATTATAATTACTGATATGCTGATCGACTTTGACCGCGGAGGCGCGCGAAGCGTGCCGGAGCGCTTTCTATGTGCATACGAGAAAGTGAACGATCAGAGAGTCGGAGAAAATGCATATCAGTAGCAGTGATCAATATAATCTCATTATTACTGATTTACTGATAGACTTTGACCGCGGAGGCGCGCGAAGCGTGCCGGAGCGCTTTCTATGTGCATACGAGAAAGTGAACGATCAGAGAGTCGGAGAAAATGCATATCAGTAGCAGTGATCAATATATTCTTATTATTACTGATCTACTGATCGACTTTAACCGCGGAGGCGCGCGGAGCGTGCCGGAGCGCTTTCAATGTGTATACGAAAAAGTGAACGATCAGAGAGCCGGAGAACATGCATATCAGTAACAGTGATCAATATATTCTTATTATTACTGATCTACTGATCAACTTTAATCGCGGAGGCGCGCGGAGCGTGCCGGAGCGCTTTCAATGTGTATACGAAAAAGTGAACGATCAGAGAGCCGGAGAAAATGCATATCAGTAGCAGTGATCAATATATTCTTATTATTACTGATCTACTGATATACTTTGACCGCGGAGGCGCGCGAAGCGTGCCGGAGCGCCCTCTTTGTGCAAACGAAAGAATAAAAGATCAGAGAGTCGGAGAAAATGCATATCAGTATCAGTGATCAATGTATTATTTTATTTACTGATCTATATTTTATTTACTGATCTACTGATCGACTTTGACCGCGGAGGCGCGCGAAGCGTGCCGGAGCGCCTTCTATGTGCATACGAAAGAGTAAAAGATCAGAGAGTAGAATAGATTGCATATCAGTTTCAGTGATCAATGTATTATTATAAATACTGATCTACTGATCGACTTTGACCGCGGAGGCGCGCGAAGCGTGCCGGAGCGCCCTCAATGTGCAAACGAAAGAGTAAAAGATCAGAGAGTCGGAGAAAATGCATATCAGTTTCAGTGATCAATGTATTATTATAAATACTGATCTACTGATCGACTTTGACCGCGGAGGCGCGCGAAGCGTGCCGGAGCGCCCTCAATGTGCAAACGAAAGAGTAAAAGATCAGAGAGTCGGAGAAAATGCATATTAGTATCAGTGATCAATATATTATTATAATTACTGATCTACTGATCGACTCTGACCGCGAAGGCGCGCGAAGCGTGCCGGAGCGCCCTCTATGTGCAAACGAAAGAATAAAAGATCAGAGAGTAGGAGAGAATGCATATCAGTACCAGTGATCAATATATTATTATAATTACTGATATACTGATCGACTTTGACCGCGGAGGCGCGCGAAGCGTGCCGGAGCGCTTTCTATGTGCATACGAGATAGTGAAATATCAGAGAGTAGGAGAGAATTCATATCAGTGACAGTGATCAATATATTCTTATTATTACTGATCTACTGATATACTTTGACCGCGGAGGCGCGCGGAGCGGCTGTCTATGATCATAGGCGAGAGTAGAGATTTTATAATATTAGATCCGTGATAACTAATCATTGTCAACCAGCTACTGATAGAATTTGACCGCGGAGGCGCGCGGAGCGGCTATCTATGATCGTAGAGTAGTTATTTTATGACGAGAAAGTGAAAGATCAGAGAGTAGGAGAGAATGCATATCAGTACCAGTGATCAATGTATTATTATAATTACTGATTTACTGATAGAGTTTTAACGCGGAGGCGCGCGGAGCGTGCCGGAGCGCCTCCTTTGTGCATTCGAGAGAGTAAAATATCAGAGAGTCGGAGAGAATGCATATCAGTAACAGTGATCAATATATTCTTATTACTACTGATCTACTGATAGAGTTTTAACGCGGAGGCGCGCGAAGCGTGCCGGAGCGCCTCATATGTGCATACGAGAGAGTGAAATATCAGAGAGTCGGAGAAAATGCAAAACAGTATCAGTGATCAATATATTATTATTTTGATCTACTTATAGGCTTTGACCGCGAAGGCATGCGGTAGCGTGCCGGAGCGCCTTCTAGAGCAAAGAGAGAGAGAGAGAGAGAGAGAGAGAGAGAGAGAGAGAGAGAGAGAGACAGAGAGACAGAGAGAGAGAGAGAGAGAGAGAGAGAGAAAGAGAGAAGCGGAGAAACAGAAAGTGTAGTTTAGTTATGACGTAGTTATCACTCATATACCGATAGTCTTCGGCTGCATCTCGGAGCGCCTTCTCTGAGCCTAGGTAAGATAACATCAGTCGAGAATCGAAAAAAAATCAACTAGCTACTGTTAGACATTGACACTGTTCAAACATTTGATAATACTGTAATTCAAAATTAAGGAAATACAATAAAGATCACTCTTTAGAAGGCTCTGACAACAGCACTTCTAGCACAGCTCCTAATAGCACTACCAGAGCACATATCAAGTCAATCTATATATTAATCGATAGATAATTTTCTCCTCTATTTTCTACCTATATTTCTAGCGCGCGAAGCGCGCTAGTCGGGTGTAAGTGCAAAATGCCCTATGGTTTCCGCACTTTTTGTCCGTCCGTCCATCGCTCTACCGCGCCACCCACTACTCCTATCTAGCCAAACGTGACATCGATCCGATGGTCTCGGTCCCGAGATGCAGGATTCCAATTATCAGCCCTTTATCTCTCATATCCGCGGAGTTATAAGCCTTAAAGAAAATTTGACGAAACAGCGCGTAATCAGAGAGAGTCAGACAGAAAAAACAGCGAAATAGTGTGTCAGATGAAGAGACGGTTAGGTCGTTGAACGGTTGCATCGAATAGGCCTTACAAGAACGAGTACTGCGAATCGCAGACTTCAGCTATCGAAAAACGGTTTCGACGTCACTCCTCTACACTCCCTCACCTACAAATTGGCCCGTAATCTTTTTATAACTCCTCCTGGTTTCTTTTCACGAAGTGATTTAATCGAGGCGAGGCGACACCAAACAGTTGTCGCGGGCTGTTCAAGAAAACTAGGCAACCGTGTCAGATCTCCCTTTACTACAACATGCAAATAGGTGGCCACTACACTTCTACCAAAATTTGCATCTTTTTGTGACCTCTTACGCCCGCTATCAATTAAATTCCTCTAATCGACGTCGTTTTATTGCCCCGCGACGAGAGAGTGTGGCGAGGTGAGAGTGCGCCAGCTGCCAGTCTGTCTGATGTCAGAGAAAAAGACAGTCAGTTGTGCAAAAGAGCGAGAACATCACCAAGCACTACGAAACAGCTCACCACACTCCAACAAACGCGATTACTATATTCTGAGTAAATACAATAAAACACTCACGTCCTTCTATATTCAATCATAGAAGTGAGGCGAGGCGAAGTACTTTGTAGTACCAGCTCCTTTTCTCATCCCTCTCTTTTTCGTCTCTCTCTCTCTCTCTCTCTCTCTCTTATAATTTATCTCTCTCTTATATTATCATAGATCAGTGATAACTATAAAGTCTACTTGAATATATATTAAATAGAACTTGTCATCCAGCCGGTCATCTCTCTCTCTCTCTCTCTCTCTCTCTCTCTCTGTCTCTATCTCTCTTTCTTATACATATATTATAACATTAGATCAGTGATAACTATAAAGTCTACTTGGATCTAAAATAAATAATAATTGTCAACCAGCTACTGATAGGATTTGACCGCGGAGCCGCGCGGAGCGGCTATCTATGATCATAGGCGAGAGTAGATAATTTATAATATTACATCCGTGATAACTAATCATTGTCAACCAGCTACTGATAGAATTTGACCACGCGGAGCGTGCCGGAGCGCTTTCTATGTGCATACGAGAAAGTGAAAGATCAGAGAGTCGGAGAAAATGCATATCAGTAGCAGTGATAAATATATTCTTACTATTAATAATCTACCCATAGACTTTGCTATGCGTAACCGCGCGGAGCGTGTCTACTGATAGACTTTTACGCGGAGGTGCGCGGCAGCGTGCCGGAGCGCCTTCTATGCGCATGAGAAAGAGTGAAAGATCAGAAAGATGGATAAATCGTAGAGCAACAATGAAAAAAAATATTATTTATCTACTGATAGACTTTTACGCGAAGGTGGGCGGAGCGTGCCGGAGCGGTTTATATGAATGAGTAATTGTAAATAATAATTGTCAACCAGCTGCTCATCCCACTCTCTCTCTCTCTCTCTCTCTCTCTCTCTTTCTCTCTCTCTCTCTCTCTCTCTCTCTTATATTTTATAATATTAGACCAGTGATCACTCTTATTTATACTTGTATCTATAATAAGTAGTAATTGTAAATAATAATTGTCAACCAGCTGTTCATCTCTCTCTCTCTCTCTCTCTCTCTCTCTCTCTCTCTCTTATATTTTATAATATTTCACCGCGGTGTGTGCCAAAGCGCACTCTATGTGCATTCGAGAGAGTAAAAGATCAGAGAGTCGGAGAAAACTCATTTCAGTAGCAGTGATCAGAATATTATTATTATTACTGATCTACTGATATAATTCAAGCGCGGAGGCGCGCGGAGCGTGCCGGAGCGCTTTCTATGTGCATACGAGAAAGTGAACGATCAGAGAGTCGGAGAAAATGCATATCAATAGCAGTGATCAATAAATATTCTTATTATTACTGATCTACGGATAGACTTTGACCGCGGAGGCGCGCGAAGCGTGCCGGAGCGCCTCCTATGTGCATCCGAGAGAGTGAAATATCAGAGAGTCGGAGAGAATGCATATCAGTAACATTGATCAATATATTCTTATTATTACTGATCTACTGATAGACTTTGACCGCGGAGGCGCCCGAAGCGTGCCGGAGCGCTTTCTATGTGCATACGAGAAAGTGAGAGATCAGAGAGTCGAAAAAAAGCATATCAGTATCAGTGATCATTATATTGTGATTTTTTTGTTACTGATCTACTGATAGGCTCTGACAGCGGAGCGTGCCGGACCGCCTTCTATGAGCAAGGTAAATACATCTGTAGAAAAGCAGTCAACCAGATACTATCAACCAGATAGACTGTGACACTTTCTAATTATTCAAAATTACTGAAAATGAAAAAATGAGGAAATAAATAAAGATAAGTCATCTACTGTAAGACTGACAACAGCACTTCTAGCACAGCTCCTAATAGCACTTCCAGAGCACATATCAAGTCAATCTCTCTCTCTCTCTCTATCTCTCTCTCTCTCTTTCGTCTTTCTCTCTCTCGCTCTCTCTTTCGTCTCTCTCTCTCCCTCTCTCTCTCTCTCTCTCTCTCTCTCTATTGACTTTATAATAAAAGACCAGTGATAACTATAAATTATATTTGTATCTCTAATAAATAAAAATTGTCAACCAGTTTCTGATAGGCTTTACCGCGGAGTGTGCCGGAGCGCCCTCTATGTGCATACGAGAGAGTGAAAGATCAGAGAGTAGGAAAGAATGCATATCAGTATCAATGTATATCAGTATCATATATTATTATAATTACTGATCTACTGATAGAATTTGACCGCGGAGGCGCGCGGAGCGGCTGTCTATGATCGTAGGCGAGAGTAGATATTTTATAATATTAGATCCGTGATAACTAATAATTGTCAACCAGCTACTGATAGAATTTGACCGCTGAGGCGCGCGGAACGGCTGTCTGTGATCAAAGGCGAGAGTAGAGATTTTATAATATTGGATCCGTGATAACTAATCATTGTCAACCAGCTACTGATAGAATTTGACCGCTGAGGCGCGCGAAGCGGCTGTCTGTGATCAAAGGCGAGAGTAGAGATTTTATAATATTAGATCCGTGATAACTAATCATTGTCAACCAGCTACTGATAGAATTTGACCGCTGAGGCGCGCGGAACGGCTGTCTGTGATCAAAGGCGAGAGTAGAGATTTTATAATATTGGATCCGTGATAACTAATCATTGTCAACCAGCTACTGATAGAATTTGACCGCTGAGGCGCGCGAAGCGGCTGTCTGTGGCGAGAGTAGAGATTTTATCAAAGGCGAGAGTAGAGATTTTATAATATTAGATCCGTGATAACTAATCATTGTCAACCAGCTACTGATAGAACTTGACCGCTGAAACGCGCGGAGCGGCTGTCTGTGATCAAAGGCGAGAGTAGAGACTTTATAATATTGGATCCGTGATAACTAATCATTGTCAACCAGCTACTGATAGAATTTGACCGCTGAGGCGCGCGAAGCGGCTGTCTGTGATCAAAGGCGAGAGTAGAGATTTTATAATATTAGATCCGTGATAACTATTCATTGTCAACCAGCTACTGATAGAACTTGACCGCTGAAACGCGCGGAACGGCTGTCTGTGATCAAAGGCGAGAGTAGAGATTTTATAATATTGGATCCGTGATAACTAATCATTGTCAACCAGCTACTGATAGAATTTGACCGCTGAGGCGCGCGAAGCGGCTGTCTGTGGCGAGAGTAGAGATTTTATCAAAGGCGAGAGTAGAGATTTTATAATATTAGATCCGTGATAACTAATCATTGTCAACCAGCTACTGATAGAACTTGACCGCTGAAACGCGCGGAGCGGCTGTCTGTGATCAAAGGCGAGAGTAGAGACTTTATAATATTGGATCCGTGATAACTAATCATTGTCAACCAGCTACTGATAGAATTTGACCGCTGAGGCGCGCGAAGCGGCTGTCTGTGATCAAAGGCGAGAGTAGAGATTTTATAATATTAGATCCGTGATAACTATTCATTGTCAACCAGCTACTGATAGAACTTGACCGCTGAAACGCGCGGAGCGGCTGTCCGCTGTCTGTGATCAAAGGCGAGAGTAGAAATTTTATAATATTAGATCCGTGATAACTAATCATTGTCAACCAGCTACTGATAGAACTTGACCGCTGAGGCGCGCGGAGCGGCTGTCTGTGATCAAAGTCGAGAGTAGATACTTTATAATATTAGATCCGTGATAACTAATCATTGTCAACCAGCTCTGATAGAACTTGACCGCTGAGGCGCGCGGAGCGGCTGTCTGTGATCAAAGTCGAGAGTAGATATTTTATAATATTAGATCCGTGATAACTAATCATTGTCAACCAGCTACTGATAGAACTTGACCGCTGAGGCGCGCGGAGCGGCTGTCTGTGATCAAAGGCGAGAGTAGATATTTTTTTAATATTATACGAGAGAGTGAAAGATCAGAGAGTAGGAAAAAATGCATATCAGTATCAGTGATCAATGTTTTATTATAATTACTGATATACTGATCGGCTTTGACCGCGGAGGCGCGCGAAGCGTGCCGGAGCGCTTTCTATGTGCGTACGAGAAAGTAAAAGATCAAAGAGTCGGAAAAAATGCATATCAAAATCAGTGATCAGTATATTAATATAATTACTGATCTACTGATCGGCTTCGACCGCGAAGGAGCGCGAATCGTGCCGGAGCGCCTTCTATGTGCATACGAAAAAGTAAAAAATCAGAGAGTCGGATAAAATGCATATCAGTATCAGTGATCAATGTATTATTATGATTACTGTTCTACTGATCGGCTTTGACCGCGGAGGCGCGCGAAGCGTGCCGGAGCGCTTTCTATGTGCGTACGAGAAAGTAAAAGATCAGAGAGTAGAATAGATTGCATATCAGTTTCAGTGATCAATGTCGTATTATAAATACTGATCTACTGATCGACTTTGACTGCGGAGGCGCGCGAAGCGTGCCGGAGCGCCCTCAATGTCAAACGAAAGAGTAAAAGATCAGAGATTCGGAGAAAATGCATATCAATATAAGTGATCAATGTATTATTATAATTACTGATATGCTGATCGACTTTGACCGCGGAGGCGCGCGAAGCGTGCCGGAGCGCTTTCTATGTGCATACGAGAAAGTGAACGATCAGAGAGTCGGAGAAAATGCATATCAGTAGCAGTGATCAATATAATCTCATTATTACTGATTTACTGATAGACTTTGACCGCGGAGGCGCGCGAAGCGTGCCGGAGCGCTTTCTATGTGCATACGAGAAAGTGAACGATCAGAGAGTCGGAGAAAATGCATATCAGTAGCAGTGATCAATATATTCTTATTATTACTGATCTACTGATCGACTTTAACCGCGGAGGCGCGCGGAGCGTGCCGGAGCGCTTTCAATGTGTATACGAAAAAGTGAACGATCAGAGAGCCGGAGAACATGCATATCAGTAACAGTGATCAATATATTCTTATTATTACTGATCTACTGATCAACTTTAATCGCGGAGGCGCGCGGAGCGTGCCGGAGCGCTTTCAATGTGTATACGAAAAAGTGAACGATCAGAGAGCCGGAGAAAATGCATATCAGTAGCAGTGATCAATATATTCTTATTATTACTGATCTACTGATATACTTTGACCGCGGAGGCGCGCGAAGCGTGCCGGAGCGCCCTCTTTGTGCAAACGAAAGAATAAAAGATCAGAGAGTCGGAGAAAATGCATATCAGTATCAGTGATCAATGTATTATTTTATTTACTGATCTATATTTTATTTACTGATCTACTGATCGACTTTGACCGCGGAGGCGCGCGAAGCGTGCCGGAGCGCCTTCTATGTGCATACGAAAGAGTAAAAGATCAGAGAGTAGAATAGATTGCATATCAGTTTCAGTGATCAATGTATTATTATAAATACTGATCTACTGATCGACTTTGACCGCGGAGGCGCGCGAAGCGTGCCGGAGCGCCCTCAATGTGCAAACGAAAGAGTAAAAGATCAGAGAGTCGGAGAAAATGCATATCAGTTTCAGTGATCAATGTATTATTATAAATACTGATCTACTGATCGACTTTGACCGCGGAGGCGCGCGAAGCGTGCCGGAGCGCCCTCAATGTGCAAACGAAAGAGTAAAAGATCAGAGAGTCGGAGAAAATGCATATTAGTATCAGTGATCAATATATTATTATAATTACTGATCTACTGATCGACTCTGACCGCGAAGGCGCGCGAAGCGTGCCGGAGCGCCCTCTATGTGCAAACGAAAGAATAAAAGATCAGAGAGTAGGAGAGAATGCATATCAGTACCAGTGATCAATATATTATTATAATTACTGATATACTGATCGACTTTGACCGCGGAGGCGCGCGAAGCGTGCCGGAGCGCTTTCTATGTGCATACGAGATAGTGAAATATCAGAGAGTAGGAGAGAATTCATATCAGTGACAGTGATCAATATATTCTTATTATTACTGATCTACTGATATACTTTGACCGCGGAGGCGCGCGGAGCGGCTGTCTATGATCATAGGCGAGAGTAGAGATTTTATAATATTAGATCCGTGATAACTAATCATTGTCAACCAGCTACTGATAGAATTTGACCGCGGAGGCGCGCGGAGCGGCTATCTATGATCGTAGAGTAGTTATTTTATGACGAGAAAGTGAAAGATCAGAGAGTAGGAGAGAATGCATATCAGTACCAGTGATCAATGTATTATTATAATTACTGATTTACTGATAGAGTTTTAACGCGGAGGCGCGCGGAGCGTGCCGGAGCGCCTCCTTTGTGCATTCGAGAGAGTAAAATATCAGAGAGTCGGAGAGAATGCATATCAGTAACAGTGATCAATATATTCTTATTACTACTGATCTACTGATAGAGTTTTAACGCGGAGGCGCGCGAAGCGTGCCGGAGCGCCTCATATGTGCATACGAGAGAGTGAAATATCAGAGAGTCGGAGAAAATGCAAAACAGTATCAGTGATCAATATATTATTATTTTGATCTACTTATAGGCTTTGACCGCGAAGGCATGCGGTAGCGTGCCGGAGCGCCTTCTAGAGCAAAGAGAGAGAGAGAGAGAGAGAGAGAGAGAGAGAGAGAGAGAGAGAGAGAGAGAGAGAGACAGAGAGACAGAGAGAGAGAGAGAGAGAGAGAGAGAGAAAGAGAGAAGCGGAGAAACAGAAAGTGTAGTTTAGTTATGACGTAGTTATCACTCATATACCGATAGTCTTCGGCTGCATCTCGGAGCGCCTTCTCTGAGCCTAGGTAAGATAACATCAGTCGAGAATCGAAAAAAAATCAACTAGCTACTGTTAGACATTGACACTGTTCAAACATTTGATAATACTGTAATTCAAAATTAAGGAAATACAATAAAGATCACTCTTTAGAAGGCTCTGACAACAGCACTTCTAGCACAGCTCCTAATAGCACTACCAGAGCACATATCAAGTCAATCTATATATTAATCGATAGATAATTTTCTCCTCTATTTTCTACCTATATTTCTAGCGCGCGAAGCGCGCTAGTCGGGTGTAAGTGCAAAATGCCCTATGGTTTCCGCACTTTTTGTCCGTCCGTCCATCGCTCTACCGCGCCACCCACTACTCCTATCTAGCCAAACGTGACATCGATCCGATGGTCTCGGTCCCGAGATGCAGGATTCCAATTATCAGCCCTTTATCTCTCATATCCGCGGAGTTATAAGCCTTAAAGAAAATTTGACGAAACAGCGCGTAATCAGAGAGAGTCAGACAGAAAAAACAGCGAAATAGTGTGTCAGATGAAGAGACGGTTAGGTCGTTGAACGGTTGCATCGAATAGGCCTTACAAGAACGAGTACTGCGAATCGCAGACTTCAGCTATCGAAAAACGGTTTCGACGTCACTCCTCTACACTCCCTCACCTACAAATTGGCCCGTAATCTTTTTATAACTCCTCCTGGTTTCTTTTCACGAAGTGATTTAATCGAGGCGAGGCGACACCAAACAGTTGTCGCGGGCTGTTCAAGAAAACTAGGCAACCGTGTCAGATCTCCCTTTACTACAACATGCAAATAGGTGGCCACTACACTTCTACCAAAATTTGCATCTTTTTGTGACCTCTTACGCCCGCTATCAATTAAATTCCTCTAATCGACGTCGTTTTATTGCCCCGCGACGAGAGAGTGTGGCGAGGTGAGAGTGCGCCAGCTGCCAGTCTGTCTGATGTCAGAGAAAAAGACAGTCAGTTGTGCAAAAGAGCGAGAACATCACCAAGCACTACGAAACAGCTCACCACACTCCAACAAACTGTGCAAATTTTGTTTTCTGAGCACATACAATAAAACATTACTATATGCACTCACGTCATTCTATATTCAATCAGGGAAGTGAGGCGAGGCAAAATACTATGTAACCTCCTTTTTCATCCAATTCCTTTTCTCATCTCTCTTTCTCTCTTTCCCTCCCTCTCTCCCTCTCTTGCTCTCTCTATATATATCTCTCTCTATATCTCTCTCTCTCTTTCGTCTTTCTCTCTCTCTCTCTCGCTCCCTCTTTCGTATCTCTCTCTCTCTATTGATTTTATAATAAATTACCAGTGATAACTATAAATAATATTTGTATCTTTAATAAATAAAAATTGTCAACCAGCTTCTGATAGGCTTTACTGCGGAGTGTGCCGGAGCGCCCTCTATGTCCATATGAGAGAGTGAAAGATCAGAGAGTAGGAAAGAATGCATATCAGTATCAGTGTTCAATATATTATTATAATTACTGATCTACTGATAGACTTTGACCGCGGAGGCGCGCGAAGCGTGCCGGAGCGCTTACTATGTGCATACGAGAATGAACGATCAGAGAGTCGAAGAAAATGCATATCAGTAGCAGTAATCAATTTATTCTTATTATTACTGATCTACTGATAGAATTTGACCGCGGAGGCGCGCGGAGCGGCTATCTATGATCATAGGCGAGAGTAGATATTTTATATATTATTATATCCGTGATAACTAATAATTGTCAACCAGCTACTGAGAGAATTTGACCGCTGAAGCGCGCGGAGCGGCTGTCTGTGATCAAAGGCGAGAGTAGAGATTTTATAATATTAGATCCGTGATAACTAATCATTGTCAACCAGCTACTGATAGAAATTGACTGCTGAGGCACGCGGAGCGGCTGTTTGTGATCAAAGGCGAGAGTAGAGATTTTATAATATTAGATCCGTGATAATTAATCATTGTCAACCAGCTACTGATAGAAATTGACCGCTGAGGCGCGCGGAGGGGCTGTCTGTGATCAAAGGCGAGAGTAGAGATTTTATAATATTAGATCCGTGATAACTAATCATTGTCAACCAGCTACTGATAGAATTTGACCGCTGAGGCGCGCGGAGCGGCTATCTATGATCATAGGCGAGAGTAGATATTTTATATATTATTATATCCGTGATAACTAATAATTGTCAACCAGCTACTGATAGAAATTGACTGATGAGGCACGCGGAGCGGCTGTTTGTGATCAAAGGCGAGAGTAGAGATTTTATAATATTAGATCCGTGATAATTAATCATTGTCAACCAGCTACTGATAGAAATTGACCGCTGAGGCGCGCGGAGGGGCTGTCTGTGATCAAAGGCGAGAGTAGAGATTTTAGAATATTAGATCCGTGATAACTAATCATTGTCAACCAGCTACTGATAGAAATTGACCGCTGAGGCGCGCGGAGGGGCTGTCTGCGATCAAAGGCGAGAGTAGAGATTTTATAATATTAGATCCGTGATAACTAATCATTGTCAACCAGCTACTGATAGAAATTGACTGATGAGGCACGCGGAGCGGCTGTTTGTGATCAAAGGCGAGAGTAGATATTTTATATATTATTATATCCGTGATAACTAATAATTGTCAACCAGCTACTGATAGAAATTGACTGATGAGGCACGCGGAGCGGCTGTTTGTGATCAAAGGCGAGAGTAGAGATTTTATAATATTAGATCCGTGATAATTAATCATTGTCAACCAGCTACTGATAGAAATTGACCGCTGAGGCGCGCGGAGGGGCTGTCTGTGATCAAAGGCGAGAGTAGAGATTTTAGAATATTAGATCCGTGATAACTAATCATTGTCAACCAGCTACTGATAGAAATTGACCGCTGAGGCGCGCGGAGGGGCTGTCTGCGATCAAAGGCGAGAGTAGAGATTTTATAATATTAGATCCGTGATAACTAATCATTGTCAACCAGCTACTGATAGAAATTGACTGATGAGGCACGCGGAGCGGCTGTTTGTGATCAAAGGCGAGAGTAGAGATTTTATAATATTAGATCCGTGATAATTAATCATTGTCAACCAGCTACTGATAGAAATTGACCGCTGAGGCGCGCGGAGGGGATGTCTGTGATCAAAGGCGAGAGTAGAGATTTTAGAATATTAGATCCGTGATAACTAATCATTGTCAACCAGCTACTGATAGAAATTGACCGCTGAGGCGCGCGGAGGGGCTGTCTGCGATCAAAGGCGAGAGTAGAGATTTTAGAATATTAGATCCGTGATAACTAATCATTGTCAACCAGCTACTGATAGAAATTGACCGCTGAGGCGCGCGGAGGGGCTGTCTGTGATCAAAGGCGAGAGTAGAGATTTTAGAATATTAGATCCGTGATAAATAATCATTGCCAACCAGCTACTGATAGAAGTTGACCGCTGAGGTGCGCGGAGCGGCTGTCTGTGATCAAAGGCGAGAGTAGAGATTTTATAATATTAGATCCGTGATAACTAATCATTGTCAACCAGCTACTGATAGAAGTTGACCGCTGAGGCACGCGGAGCGGCTGTTTGTGATCAAAGGCGAGAGTAGAGATTTTAGAATTCTAGATCCGTGATAACTAATCATTGTCAACCAGCTACTGATAGAAATTGACCGCTCAGGCGCGCGGAGCGGCTGTCTGTGATCAAAGGCGAGAGTAGAGATTTTATAATATTAGATCCGTGATAACTAATCATTGTCAACCAGCTACTGATAGAAATTGACCGCTGAGGCGCGCGGAGCGGCTGTCTGTGATCAAAGGCGAGAGTAGAGATTTTATAATATTAGATCCGTGATAACCAATCATTGTCAACCAGCTACTGATAGAAATTGACCGCTGAGGCGCGCGGAGCGGCTGTCTGTGATCAAAGGCGAGAGTAGATATTTTATAATATCAGATCCGCGATAACTAATAATTGTCAACCAGCTACTGATAGAGTTTGACCGCTGAGGCGCGCGGAGCGGCTGTCTGTGATCAAAGGCGAGAGTAGAGATTTTATAATATTAGATCCGTGATAACTAATCATTGTCAACCAGCTACTGATAGAAGTTGACCGCTGAGGCACGCGGAGCGGCTGTTTGTGATCAAAGGCGAGAGTAGAGATTTTAGAATATTAGATCCGTGATAACTAATCATTGTCAACCAGCTACTGATAGAAATTGACCGCTGAGGCGCGCGGAGCGGCTGTCTGTGATCAAAGGCGAGAGTAGAGATTTTATAATATTAGATCCGTGATAACTAATCATTGTCAACCAGCTACTGATAGAAATTGACCGCTGAGGCGCGCGGAGCGGCTGTCTATGATCGTAGGCGAGAGTAGATATTTTATAATATTAGATCTGTGAGAACTAATCATTGTCAACCAGCTACTGATAGGATTTGACCGCGGAGGCGCGCGGAGCGGCTGTCTATGATCGTAGGCGAGAGTAGAGATTTTATAATATTAGATCCGTGATAACTAACAATTGTCAACCAGCTACTGAGAGAATTTGACCGCTGAGGCGCGCGGAGCGGCTGTCTGTGATCAAAGGCGAGAGTTGATATTTTATAATATCAGATCCGTGATAACTAATAATTGTCAACCAGCTACTGATAGAGTTTGACCACTGAGGCGCGCGGAGCGGCTGTCTGTGATCAAAGGCGAGAGTAGAGATTTTATAATATTAGATCCGTGATAACTAATCATTGTCAACCAGCTACTGATAGAATTTGACCGCGGAGGCGCGCGGAGCTGCTGTCTATGATCGTAGGCGAGAGTAGATATTTTATAATATTAGATCTGTGAGAACTAATAATTGTCAACCAGCTACTGATAGAGTTTGACCACTGAGGCGCGCGGAGCGGCTGTCTGTGATCAAAGGCGAGAGTAGAGATTTTATAATATTAGATCCGTGATAACTAATCATTGTCAACCAGCTACTGATAGAGGCGAAGCGTGCCGAAGCGCCTTCTATGTGCATACGAGAAAGTGAAAGATCAGAGAGTCGGAGAAAATGTATATCAGTATCAGTGACCAATGTTTTATTATAATTACTGATCTACTGATCGGCTTTGACCGCGGAGGCGCGCGAAGCGTGCCGGAGCGCCTTCTATGTGCATACGAAAGAGTAAAAAAATCAGAGAGTCGGAGAAAATGAATATCAGTATCAGTGACCAATGTTTTATTATAATTACTGATCTACTGATCGGCTTTGACCGCGAAGGCGCGCGAAGCGTGCCGGAGCGCCTTCTATGTGCATACGAAAGAGTAAAAAAATCAGAGAGTCGGAGAAAATGAATATCAGTATCAGTGATCAATGCATCAATGTATTATTATAATTACTGATCTACTGATCGGCTTTGACCGCGGAGGCGCGCGAAGCGTGCCGGAGCGCCTTCTATGTGCATACGAGAAAGTGAACGATCAGAGAGTCGGAGAAAATGCATATCAGTATCAGTGATCAATATATTTTTATTTTTACTGATCTACTGATACACTTTGACCGCGTAGGCGCGCGGAGCGTGCCGGAGCGCTTTCTATGTGCATACGAGAAACTGAACGATCAGAGAGTCGGAGAAAATGCATATCAGTAGCAGTGATCAAAATATTCTTGTTATTACTGATCTACTGATATACTTTGACCGCGTAGGCGCGCGGAGCGTGCCGGAGCGCTTTCTATGTGCATACGAGAAAGTGAACGATCAGAGAGTCGGAGAAAATGCATATCAGTAGCAGTGATCAAAATATTCTTGTTATTACTGATCTACTGATATACTTTGACCGCGTAGGCGCGCGGAGCGTGCCGGAGCGCTTTCTATGTGCATACGAGAAAGTGAACGATCAGAGAGTCGGAGAAAATGCATATCAGTAGCAGTGATCAATATATTCTTATTTTTACTGATCTACTGATATACTTTGACCGCGAAGGCGCGCGAAGCGTGCCGGAGCGCTTTCTATTTGCATACGAGAAAGTGAACGATCAGAGAGTCGGATAAAATGCATATCAGTAGCAGTGATCAATATCATCTTATCATCTTATTTTTACTGATCTACTGATATACTCTGACCGCGGAGGCGCGCGAAGCGTGCCGGAGCGCTTTCTATGTGCATACGAGAAAGTGAACGATCAGAGAGTCGAAAAAAATGCATATCAGTAGCAGTGATCGATATATTCCTATTTTTACTGATCTACTGATAGACTTTGACTGACCGCGTAGGCGCGCGAAGCGTGCCGGAGCGCTTTCTATGTGCATACGAGAAAGTGAACGATCAGAGAGTCGGATAAAATGCATATCAGTAGCAGTGATCAATATATTCTTATTATTACTGATCTACTGATAGACTTTGACCGCGGAGGCGCGCGAAGCGTGCTGGAGCGCTTTCTATGTGCAAACGAGAAAGTGAACGATCAGAGAGTCGGAGAAAATGCATATCAGTAGCAGTGATCAATATATTCTTATTGTTACTGATATACTGATAGACTTTGACCGCGGAGGCGCGCGAAGCGTGCCGGAGCGCCCTCTATGTGCAAACGAAAGAGTAAAAGATCATAAAGTCGGAGAAAATGCATATCAGTATCAGTGATCAATGTTTTGTTATAATTACTGATCTACTGATATACTTTGACCGTGGAGGCGCGCGGAGAGTGCCCGGATCGCCTTCTATGAGCATAGTAAATATAACATCTGTAGATAAGCAGTCAAGCAGATACTATCAACCAGATACTGATAGATTGTGACACTTTCTAAATACTTGAAACTACTGAAAAATAAAAAAATAAGGAAATAAATAAAGATCAGTCATCTATTGAAAGACTGACAACAGCACTTCTAGCACAGCTCCTAATAGCACTTCCAGAGCACATATCAAGTCAATCTATATATCAATCGATAGATAATTTTCTCCTCTATTTTATACCTATATTTCTAGCGCGCGAAGCGCGCTAGTCTCCTTTTCTACTAAAATGTCCTATGGTGTCCGTCATTGGAAGGTCATAACTAGCTTCAAACTTAACCGATTCCTATGAAACTTTGTAGAAAGTTGTGTCACCTGCACCAGACGACAACAAAATTCAGGCACCTCTCAACTCCTCCTCTACGTCCATATTTGGTAAAAAAACCACCAAAAATGGTCACTTTTGCACTTTTTCTTGTGTGTCCGCGGGCATAACTCCGTTTCTACTGAACCGATTCGCGTCAAACTTTGCAGAAAGTTTACATATTACTCCAGGATGCAGTCCACTTCGTGATTACTCTCCAAATACACTCATTGCCTATATTTGGTAGAAAAACCTCAAAATTCGCCGATTTTGGTGCTGTCCGCTGCAAAAGCTTCTCACCTAAGAAACAGTTTCGCTTCTTGTTCTGTAATTACTTTCAACAAATATTTCTGTCACTAACCTGCAAGTTTCATCAGCATTGGTTACGTTGTAAGGCAAATATAGCCAAATTAGCAAGAGCCGCGCGCGCGCTCTCGCCTCACTTTTGCGATTTTTAGTATTTCCGCGGTCATAACTCGATTCATACAGAACCAGTTTGCATGAAACTCATAAGATAGTTGAGTTTACGTCTTCTGATGCAGTACACTTTGTGACAGTTCTCAATTTTGCTTTCATTACCTCTATTTATGGTCGAAAACCACCAAAAATAGACACTTTTGCACCTTTTCTTGTGTGATCGCGGGCATATCTCCGTTTTTACTTGACCGATTTGCGTGATGTTTTTCAGAAAGTTTACATATTACTTCAGGACGCAGTCCACTTCGTGATTACTCTCCAATTACACTCATTGCCTATATTTCGAAGAAAATCTACGAAAGTAATCGATTTTGTTGCTGATCGCAGCGAACGTGTCTCATCTAAGAAACATTTTCGCTTCATTTTCCGTAAATACGTTCAACAAATAGTTTCAACAAAAAGAGCGTACCTGCAAAATTCAGCGTTATTGGTTACGGTGTGAGGAACATATTGTCCAATTATCAAAAGATGCGCGCGCTCTCGCATTTCTTTTGCGATTTTGATTAGTTCCGCGTTCATGACTTGATTCATACTAAACCAATTTGTATGAAACTTTGCAGATAGTTGAGTTTACGTCCTCGGCTGTAGTCCACGTCCTCAATTTTGCTTTCAGTATCCGGTTAAAAAAACATCAAAATCTCGCTGTCCGGCAGCGGAAGCTCCATGTCCAAGCAAAAGTTTTACTGAGGAAGAGGGAAAAAAGAAAGAGTTAGATAAAAAAGGGAAGGGAGATATAGAGAGAGACAGGGAGAGAAAGAGAGAGAGAATG
>CAWZYM010000354.1:67500-122500 GCA_963966185.1 Rhabditoides inermis | reverse complement strand
GAGGATCATCTTAGGCAGGAGAGATGCAGTCTTGATCTGAATGCTCAAACCATGCATCAGAAGACGAGCATTGACAGGCTTCGTCTGATCAGAAGACTGAGTGGGCGGGGCATCCGGGGGCGCAGCGGTCGTCGGATTGTCTCCGGTAACAACAGGTTTCTGCGGCGGAACGGGCGCCTTAGTTACTGGATTCATTGGGGGGATCTTGGGAGGCGGGTCCTTGGTAGGCGGAGACTTTTTGGGCGGAGGAGGAGCGGGAGCTTTGGTGGGCGGAGTCTTCTTCTGCGGCGGAGGCGGAGTCTTCTTCGGAGGCGGAGCTTCGACGGGCGGAGTCTTCTTCGGCGGCGGGGCCGGCTCATTGGGATATCCGGTGCCATCGCAAATCTCGTCATACGCCGGACAGACCAGATTGCCCTTGAGATTGTTGCGATACAGGTCGACCGTTGCCTGTAAGTCATAGGGTGAAAGAAGAGATAGAGAGATAGAAGGAGAGAGATAGAAAGAGAGAGATAGAAGGAGAGATAGAGAGAGAGAGAGAGAGAGAGAGAGAGAGAGAGAGAGAGAGGATACTTTTCCGCCCTTGGTGGCCCAGTCGGTTCGAGTGATCGTCTCAGTAACTGGCTTAATCGGCACTTCAGTCGGTTTGTTGTTTTTCGGATCCCTGTAGAGAGAACATTACTATACCAAATCCGTCAACCAAACAAGTATCCCAAGTACCAAAACTTCCAACGCCTCTCGTCTATGACCAGTAGAAGCGGGAGCGGCAGACAAACTGCACTCTATTTAAAGACGACAAAAAATCGAAAAGACACTGCAGATCCTCCATGCAAGACACTACCAACGCTATACCGTAGTATCATTCACTGCGCGCCCTCGAATGATATCGCGCGTGTCACTGTATTGTCTGTGCGTGTTTCTTTCATTTTTTTGTCGCTTTTACTAGACTCCATCCCCCATCTACATTGCGTTCGCATCGGCTATCTACAGTAGCCACGCCATACTTACGCCAATTCTTCGCGAAACGTCTTCGAACTTGCCGCCCAACTACCACCGACCACACCTTACTCTACAGTGGCCACGCCCACCCAGCGTGCACCGTTTCATGTCGATTTTTCCCGACGCGTCCGAAGGGCACGAGTGGCAAGGCTGAAAGAGTGCGGATAGGCAACGCCCCCGCAAGTCCCGCCCCTTTTAATCCCGCCCCATCAAGTTCCATTCTCTCAAGTCCCGCCCCTCACCGGCAAGTGTTTCTCGGGAATGACGACGGTGGCGCACATCGATCGGCCGCACGCGCCCACAAAGGTGCGAGGAGTGCGGAAGCGGGTCAGGATGAAGGGAGAGCATGTCCTGCAATCAATCGATAATCAATCGATAATCAATCGATAATCCATCGATACCTCTCCAGTCGGGTTGGCGGCGCGGCGCACCGACAGAGTCGCCTGCCAGTAGTCGACCGCCTCTTGCACTGCGGTCTTCAGCTTCTGCCTGCAAGGAGTGCGATAGAGAGAGGGAGACAGGGAGAGAGGGGGGGGGGAGGGAGGGAGGGAGGGAGGGTGAGAGAGAGAGAGGGAGGGAGGGAGGGAGGGAGAGAGAGAGAGAGAGAGTGAGAGTGAGAGAGAGAGAGACAGAGAGAGAGACAGAGAGAGAGGAGATGTACTCACTACACGATATGTGAGAGTGAGAGTGAGAGTGAGAGTGAGAGAGAGATTCGTACTTGGTCGCCGAGTCGAGGGCGTCTATGGTGGGATCATAGTGCGGCAGAATACGCATCGGCTGCCATTCGCCCGCCGCTCGCGGCTGCCTCTCACTGCTTCCATTCCTGGGTAGATCGGAATGCAGACGGACTTGCGTCACCACGCTGGATGGGTCGGGCGGCTGAGTGAGAGGGAACATGAGAGAGAGAGAGAGAGAGAGAGCTACCTGATATCCGCACTCCCAGTCCGTTGCATAGGTGTGCGCAAGCAGGGAGAGAAAGAGAAGCAGCCGCATTTGAACACGAAAATGGACAAGTAAACACGGTAACCACACAGGAAGAGGAAAACGAAAGAAATGATGAATGCCAGTTGACTCGAGACTCCTCTACAAAACGTCATTCAAATCACTCGTCAAAATACGATAATTTATTCGCTTAAACAAATATACCCAGAACATTACAAAATAATAAACGCCATAATGATCAACGCAATTGTACATTGTATCAGTACATGTCGTAGAAAAGCCTAGGATCCGCGGGGGCGGGAGCATAGTGGGCGGGGCGTGGGTGGAACTCCATTGGCTGCGGACCACGGGCGGGACGTCGGGATTGGATAGAGCGCGCTCGGTCCAAGAGATGACGACCAGCAGTCGTCCTACAAACACACGATACAGTAATCCTGACCACACTCTACAGTAATCCTGACCACACTCTACAGTAATCCTGACCACACTCTACATTCTCTTTCGAAAAGTACATAAGTAAAGAGGAGTGGTTTGTTTTGATCTGATTCAACAAAAGCACATGCATAAAATCTCTTCGCAGCTGACTAAAATATCAAAACAAACCTGCTCTTTCGAATGATGGTTTATCCCTCTAAAATGTGTGACTTTTGTGCAGATATACGCATGCATACACATATATTTTATATGTTTTCTTTGTTTTGCAATGATTTTTTCAAACATAAAATATGTATAATGTATTGTGACTATGAAATAGACCAAATTTTTATTAGAATTCATCACTATAAATGAATTATTTAATGCATAGTATGTATTTATGTTAACTTTTCATCGATTAGAAAGAGCAGGTTTGTTTTGATATTTTAGTCAGCTGCGAAGAGATTTTATGCATGTGCTTTTGTTGAATCAGATCAAAACAAACCACTCCTCTTTACTTATGTACTTTTCGAAAGAGAATGGATGTCCTTTTCTCGAATTTCGCAGAAATTTTTTCAGGTTAGGTTGATGTGCGTTGATAAGAGTTACTCGCGAATGTATGTATCAAAATTAGAAACGAAAACGTATCCTGAATATGGAAACGCATGCTCGCGCGCTTGCCAGTCTCTTATTGACGCGCGCTATTACCATTCGAAAACGTATACTGAATATGGAAACGCATGCTCACGCGCCTGCCAGTTTCTTATTGACGCGCGTTATTACGCGTCTTTCTCTTCACTCCGTTCGCACACCACACATCACCCCACAGTTTTCACGCCATAACTTGGAACCTCTCACCCTTGCCTAGAAACGTTCGAAAACGTATCCTGAATATGGAAACGCATGCTCACGCGCCTGTCAGTCTCTTATCGACGCGCGCTATCACGCATTCGAAAACGTATCCTGAATATGGAAACGCATGCTCACGCGCCCGCCAGTCTTTTATTGACGCGCGCTATTACGCATTCGAAAACGTATCCTGAGTATGGAAACGCATGCTCACTTCTCTCCACTCCGCTCGCACACCACCCCCACAGTTTTCGCGCCAAAATTGGGCCATCTCACCCCTGCACCACTCGAATTGCACGGGAAGAGAGAGAGTGAGCAGTGAGTGCGCGCTCGCGAGAGAGAACAGACGGTAAGCCGCCATGAGAGTGGGTGAGAGAAAGGCGGGGCAAGCGGTCGGCCAATCAGAGTGCACTGGCAAGTAAGCCGTGCGACCAATGAGCGCAGAGTGCAGTGGGCGGGGCTTACGTGATGCACACCGTCGTCGTCGTCGTCGTCGTAAACACGTTTAGTGGCAGATTGAGAGAAAATTTGTTTTGTGTATTTTTGATGCCGCAACCGATATTTATTTTCCGAATCATACTCATAGGTATTGCCAAATGATATTTTAACAGAAAAAAAAACACATACTATTGAGTATATCGTATGGATTAGAGGAAATGGTGTGTGACTTGGGGGTGGCGCGCTGCGCGCGCCAAAGATCAAGACAAACGGGCGGCGCTGCGCGCCGCCCTTAATTAATCCTGACCACACTCTACATTAATCCTGACCACACTATACAGTAATCCTGACCACAATCTACAGTAACCCTGACCACACTCTACAGTAATCCTGACCACACTCTACAGTAATCCTGACCACACTCTACAGTAATCCTGACCACGCTATACAATAATCCTGACCACACTCTACAGTAATCCTGACCACACTGTTACAGTAATCCTGACCACAATCTACAGTAACCCTGACCACACTCTACAGTAATCCTGACCACACTCTACAGTAACCCTACTCACAGGTGCAGTTTGACCGCGTGGAGGCTGATCTTGATGAGAAGTCGGTCCTTCCAGTCGCAGAATCGATCGAAATGCGCGTCTCTCGGATCGATATTCTGAAAGGGATAGTAGGACAGGAAGGAAAGAACTCACTCACCTCCACCTCCGCGTCGACCATCCGCAGCAATCGATTGATGACGTAGTTTCCGAACTGGTCGAACATCAGAATGTCAACAGCGTCGCCGTGCAGCCTACAAGGTAAGAGAGTGGACACATCCAGCACAACAAAACAGTACTACGAGGAAGACACGAAGACACGGTCTTCTACGATCATGTATCCTATGTATCCCACACAAAGGAGCCGACAGGGAGGAGGGAGGGAGGGGGGTCGTAAACGAGAGAGGGAGTGAGGGGGTGCCATATATCCCTCCCCTACTCGGTCATCTCGAGGAGGAAAGGGAATCGGCACTACAACAAGGACTTCCGGTCACTGAAACCGCGCCAATTTCAGGGGGGGGACTCCAAGAAGAAGAAAGACACAGAAGAAAAGACACTACAAGAAAAGACACGAAATAAGTAAAAAAAAATCGCTCGCTGCTACTACTACTACTACGCGCTGGAACTACAAGGAACTACAAGTAAATGACTCACTCGCTCCTCTTGTATCCATCCATCAGCTCCAGGCAGACCTCGTATGGCAGCGCCCGGCCAGCGCCCTCCACACAGTGCGAGCCGAACTTGTTCTGCGCGAGAGAGAGCAGGTTGCCCCTGGAAGGAGAGTGATGCTAGATACTACTCTCTCCTACATGATTTTACATGATTCTAGGAGCACATCTTCTACTACAGGATTCTAGGAGCACATCTTCTACTACAGGATTCTAGGAGCACATCTTCTACTACAGGATTCTAGGAGCACATCTTCTACTACAGGATTCTAGGAGCACATCTTCTACTACAGGATTCTAGGAGCACATCTTCTACTACAGGATTCTAGGAGCACATCTTCTACTACAGGATTCTAGGAGCACATCTTCTACTACAGGATTCTAGGAGCACATCTTCTACTACAGGATTCTAGGAGCACATCTTCTACTACAGGATTCTAGGAGCACATTCTAAGAGCTCCTACCTTCCCTCACGCACAGTACGCCAGTGTCGATGATCTCTTCCTTGTAGAGTGGATCGATGTTCTCAGTGAGTGCGTGTTGTACGAGGAAGTTCCCAGTGTCGTGGATGGCCAGATGGATCAAGTGAGCACACAACTGGGAGATCCACGCGTGGCACAGAGAAAAGCCGGGCTGAAAAGATACGGTCAGGTGTTCACTTCAGAAATACGCTGTCTGAAAAGGAAATGACGTCATAGAGAATCGGAAGGTCATTTGAGTTTTTGTTTACTTCAGAAAAACCTTCTACCTCTGAAATGCACTGGGAAACTTATTCAACTACCTTCCATTAGTTAGCACCAGACCTCATCAACATATATGCAATTGCCTATTGAAAAGCCTGAAAAGCCGGGCTGGAGAGAGATAGGAGTAGACTAATTACCCTCGAAAAAGCATAACGTAGTCTAACTTTTTTCATACTACCTCCGATCAGCCCCAGATTACTTCGAACTACTTGAAATAGCCATCTCACCACTTCTGCTTCAGAAACTGTTACCGAAGAGAAGATGACCCACCTGTCCCTCCTCGGCAGCTCGGCTGAGGACAGCCTTGAGGAATTGGCAGCCCTGCTGGGTCTCGGCCGCTGTCACGAAGTCATCTCGAACGATCTGCGCAGCCAGAGCCTCCCACTCGAACAACGGACGAGCTCGAACACAGCACTGCCTAGAAGGGAAATGACGTCATTGGGAATCGGAAAGTCTGCTCACCTGCTTGAGTTGCTGATATGACATCATGTTTGAAGAAAGAGGTGAGGCCTGAAATATGCAAATGTGAAAGGTGAGGAGCGCACAATGACAAAAAGAAGAGTGATCGATTGAATGAGTGAGTGAGTGATTCATCCAGTCGACCACGCCTCTCGTGCCACTGGCACTCAAACGAGACTACCTCAATTGCGAAATCGTTGCCTCCTTTGACCTGACCCAGTTTTGTGCGCGGGGTTCTAATAACAAAACAATACGGTGCATCGATTGATTTGTTGGTTCTTGATCTCTTCCTCTCTCCCTCTTCCTCTCTCTCCTTCTCTCTCCCTCTCCCTCTCCCTCTCTCTCTCTCTCTCTCTCTCTCTCATCCTCTCCCCCTTTCAGACGCATCCACATCCGAGAATACACGATATAATATAGCTTCATTCTGTTGCGCTCTCCCTATAACATACCGATGTGTCTTCTCTATCTAGAGTAATTTTTGTGTACATTTGACTCTCTCTCTCTTTATCTTACTCTCTCTCTCTCTCTCTCTCTCTCTCTCTCTTTATCTTCACGTCTCACTCACAATATTTCCCTATTTGGAAAAGGATGGTCTTTGAACTCCGGCATAAGTTTGGCGACCTCGTTGAGCAAGTTCCCACTCAGAGTGAGAATCTCCTACACCAGCGTCTACATATGTCGTCTGCACTATCTTTTGATTGCACACTCTATCGACAATCGATTAACCTGGAAGTGTGAGTTGCGCAACCTCTCCACTCGGCTACACATCTGAACGGTCTCGCCAAACTACGCCCTTCTCCGCCTGAACTACATGAGCGCCAAATTCTAATTCACTTCTATTTTTCGGTGTAAGAATAGTTATAAAATCACTCTCAAACTCTCAAACAACGTTATTTCGAAATCAATTGATTTGTTATTAACAACAAATGAACTACCAATATATCCGAATGTGTAAAATACACTGGGCTCGCCTTCCACCTGCGAGCTCATATCCCCCTCTCTACGCTTCGATCACCTGAGACACTTTTTTTTGGGGGGGGGGGGGTTTATGACATAACCCATTCTAGGACGTATTTCTCCTGTTTTCATTCTCTCTCCGAGCATACCTTAATTTTATCTCACACTGGTCATCAGCATTATTTTCCATAAATTATAGACGATAATCGCTGTGCCATTTCCATTCTCGTTGGCATTCTCATTTCACTGTCTGTGGTCATTTGGGCGTGGTCGGCGGGTCGAATAAAAGGGGGCGGCCGGGGCGGTGCTGGCAAGACTCGCCTCGCCTCCTTCCCTCCCTTTCCTCCGAGGCCGTGATGGGGGACACAGCCAGTGCCCTCCCCAGACGCTCGCTCGACCCGAGTACCGGCACATACACCGCCACTTCATTGTCCAACGAGTCCGTGCACGAAGACAAGAGTCTCCCTACGCCGTCTCCGACTAGGCTTCCGGTACATACTACAGTAGTACCAGTACTGTTTTCTATCAGTCAATTTTCAGGTGTGTTCGGTCATCCACTGCTTGGCTATAGCCATGTTTGTGTGCACATTCCCCTCATGCCCCGTCCACCATCTCTGCATCGCACACTTTGAAGAGCACAAGAGGCAGAAAGAAGGTGGAGAATCTCACGCCGTACGACCGATTGTGATGTCAGTCCCGCGCTATCGATCACTGTAATCTCTTGATATACCGCTCTCTCTAGCGGGACCAATGACCCCGACCCCTGTCGTAAACGGCTTGTGGTCCGTATCTTGTCTCTCATACGCATCAGTTATGTGGGCGCTCCGCTAGCGTGCGGCGGGCGCATCCGTGCAATAAAGCTTCGATCCCCCATCCTGGTCCCTTTGTAAGTGTGTTTGGAGCGGCCCATCACATACTTAACATTGGAGGTCCCTGAGTAACTTTGAGTGTGCAGAGGAGTAAGGCTAACGTGTCCCTTCTCCTCCCCTCAAAGGAACTGTCCCGACTCGAGCCGTATGAGTCCAAACCCCTTTCCCCCGTTCATTCCTGCTAGTATTCCTCGTCAGTCTACTAGTCTGCACTGTATTCCCCGTCTGGAGCAGTTGCCAAGGAGGACGCGCGGAGAGGAGCCCGTCGCCAGGAGAGTCAACTACCGCTACACCACTCTCTTCTACCAGGATGGAGAAGCAGCACTGGACATCACGAGTGAGCCATCTGTAGTATAGTCGCTAGCCACGATACCATGATTGATTAGGTTCTCATGTGTAGTAGCCTCTACAGTTGTTTTACAACCATTTCGATGTTCCGTTGCCATGATTGTACGTTATGATTTATCTCGAGTTACGGATCGTCGATTGTCTTGTATGTTTATGTGCCATCTGGATTGTTCTCTCACACATAGTATCTCTTCCATCTAAGACCCCCGAGGCTTTGGTAGATTGATCCGTGTCTAGAACTGCACTGTTTATTTAAGTGTTTCCATTGATGTTAGGGTATCACATTGTATTCACCCATAGGACCCAAGAGGCTATGTAGTGTAGAATCATGCTGACCTACCCGGAGTACAAAACATTTTAAAAGCAATCGAGGCCGATTGCTCCCTAAAGGGTGGGGATGTCAATCCCGCGCTATCGATCACTGTAATCTCTTGATATACCGCTCTCTCTAGCGGGACCAATGACCCCGACCCCTGTCGTAAACGGCATGTGGTCCGTATCTTGTCTCTCATACGCATCAGTTATGTGGGCGCTCCGCTAGCGTGCGGCGGGCGCATCCGTGCAATAAAGCTTCGATCCCCCATCCTGGTCCCTTTGTAAGTGTGTTTGGAGCGGCCCATCACATACTTAACAGTGACTCTGCTGGGGCTGCTGAGCCGCCAACTGTGCCGCTGCAAGCCGGACGCCGGACGGATGGCCCGAACTACCACGATGCTCTGCTCCGTGTGCCGCGTGTTCTTCTGTGAAGGATGCTCGCACCTACACTCTACTCACGCAACTGAACCTGTGAGTGAGACGATCACTTTATGATTTATTGACACTGTTACAGGCGCGCGAAGCCCCTCCACACAGTGCGAGCCGAACTTGTTCTGCGCGAGAGAGAGCAGGTTGCCCCTGGAAGGAGAGTGATGCTAGATACTACTCTCTCCTACATGATTTTACATGATTCTAGGAGCACATCTTCTACTACAGGATTCTAGGAGCACATCTTCTACTACAGGATTCTAGGAGCACATCTTCTACTACAGGATTCTAGGAGCACATCTTCTACTACAGGATTCTAGGAGCACATCTTCTACTACAGGATTCTAGGAGCACATCTTCTACTACAGGATTCTAGGAGCACATCTTCTACTACAGGATTCTAGGAGCACATCTTCTACTACAGGATTCTAGGAGCACATCTTCTACTACAGGATTCTAGGAGCACATCTTCTACTACAGGATTCTAGGAGCACATTCTAAGAGCTCCTACCTTCCCTCACGCACAGTACGCCAGTGTCGATGATCTCTTCCTTGTAGAGTGGATCGATGTTCTCAGTGAGTGCGTGTTGTACGAGGAAGTTCCCAGTGTCGTGGATGGCCAGATGGATCAAGTGAGCACACAACTGGGAGATCCACGCGTGGCACAGAGAAAAGCCGGGCTGAAAAGATACGGTCAGGTGTTCACTTCAGAAATACGCTGTCTGAAAAGGAAATGACGTCATAGAGAATCGGAAGGTCATTTGAGTTTTTGTTTACTTCAGAAAAACCTTCTACCTCTGAAATGCACTGGGAAACTTATTCAACTACCTTCCATTAGTTAGCACCAGACCTCATCAACATATATGCAATTGCCTATTGAAAAGCCTGAAAAGCCGGGCTGGAGAGAGATAGGAGTAGACTAATTACCCTCGAAAAAGCATAACGTAGTCTAACTTTTTTCATACTACCTCCGATCAGCCCCAGATTACTTCGAACTACTTGAAATAGCCATCTCACCACTTCTGCTTCAGAAACTGTTACCGAAGAGAAGATGACCCACCTGTCCCTCCTCGGCAGCTCGGCTGAGGACAGCCTTGAGGAATTGGCAGCCCTGCTGGGTCTCGGCCGCTGTCACGAAGTCATCTCGAACGATCTGCGCAGCCAGAGCCTCCCACTCGAACAACGGACGAGCTCGAACACAGCACTGCCTAGAAGGGAAATGACGTCATTGGGAATCGGAAAGTCTGCTCACCTGCTTGAGTTGCTGATATGACATCATGTTTGAAGAAAGAGGTGAGGCCTGAAATATGCAAATGTGAAAGGTGAGGAGCGCACAATGACAAAAAGAAGAGTGATCGATTGAATGAGTGAGTGAGTGATTCATCCAGTCGACCACGCCTCTCGTGCCACTGGCACTCAAACGAGACTACCTCAATTGCGAAATCGTTGCCTCCTTTGACCTGACCCAGTTTTGTGCGCGGGGTTCTAATAACAAAACAATACGGTGCATCGATTGATTTGTTGGTTCTTGATCTCTTCCTCTCTCCCTCTTCCTCTCTCTCCTTCTCTCTCCCTCTCCCTCTCCCTCTCTCTCTCTCTCTCTCTCTCTCTCTCTCATCCTCTCCCCCTTTCAGACGCATCCACATCCGAGAATACACGATATAATATAGCTTCATTCTGTTGCGCTCTCCCTATAACATACCGATGTGTCTTCTCTATCTAGAGTAATTTTTGTGTACATTTGACTCTCTCTCTCTTTATCTTACTCTCTCTCTCTCTCTCTCTCTCTTTATCTTCACGTCTCACTCACAATATTTCCCTATTTGGAAAAGGATGGTCTTTGAACTCCGGCATAAGTTTGGCGACCTCGTTGAGCAAGTTCCCACTCAGAGTGAGAATCTCCTACACCAGCGTCTACATATGTCGTCTGCACTATCTTTTGATTGCACACTCTATCGACAATCGATTAACCTGGAAGTGTGAGTTGCGCAACCTCTCCACTCGGCTACACATCTGAACGGTCTCGCCAAACTACGCCCTTCTCCGCCTGAACTACATGAGCGCCAAATTCTAATTCACTTCTATTTTTCGGTGTAAGAATAGTTATAAAATCACTCTCAAACTCTCAAACAACGTTATTTCGAAATCAATTGATTTGTTATTAACAACAAATGAACTACCAATATATCCGAATGTGTAAAATACACTTTAACGGTCACCCGCCCATCTGTTAGCGTTATCATTTACTCAGCGGGAGTATTTACCGCAACTTGTGATCGCGATAAGCCAGTCTTGAGCTGGGCTCGCCTTCCACCTGCGAGCTCATATCCCCCTCTCTACGCTTCGATCACCTGAGACACTTTTTTTTGGGGGGGGGGGGGGTTTATGACATAACCCATTCTAGGACGTATTTCTCCTGTTTTCATTCTCTCTCCGAGCATACCTTAATTTTATCTCACACTGGTCATCAGCATTATTTTCCATAAATTATAGACGATAATCGCTGTGCCATTTCCATTCTCGTTGGCATTCTCATTTCACTGTCTGTGGTCATTTGGGCGTGGTCGGCGGGTCGAATAAAAGGGGGCGGCCGGGGCGGTGCTGGCAAGACTCGCCTCGCCTCCTTCCCTCCCTTTCCTCCGAGGCCGTGATGGGGGACACAGCCAGTGCCCTCCCCAGACGCTCGCTCGACCCGAGTACCGGCACATACACCGCCACTTCATTGTCCAACGAGTCCGTGCACGAAGACAAGAGTCTCCCTACGCCGTCTCCGACTAGGCTTCCGGTACATACTACAGTAGTACCAGTACTGTTTTCTATCAGTCAATTTTCAGGTGTGTTCGGTCATCCACTGCTTGGCTATAGCCATGTTTGTGTGCACATTCCCCTCATGCCCCGTCCACCATCTCTGCATCGCACACTTTGAAGAGCACAAGAGGCAGAAAGAAGGTGGAGAATCTCACGCCGTACGACCGATTGTGATGTCAGTCCCGCGCTATCGATCACTGTAATCTCTTGATATACCGCTCTCTCTAGCGGGACCAATGACCCCGACCCCTGTCGTAAACGGCTTGTGGTCCGTATCTTGTCTCTCATACGCATCAGTTATGTGGGCGCTCCGCTAGCGTGCGGCGGGCGCATCCGTGCAATAAAGCTTCGATCCCCCATCCTGGTCCCTTTGTAAGTGTGTTTGGAGCGGCCCATCACATACTTAACATTGGAGGTCCCTGAGTAACTTTGAGTGTGCAGAGGAGTAAGGCTAACGTGTCCCTTCTCCTCCCCTCAAAGGAACTGTCCCGACTCGAGCCGTATGAGTCCAAACCCCTTTCCCCCGTTCATTCCTGCTAGTATTCCTCGTCAGTCTACTAGTCTGCACTGTATTCCCCGTCTGGAGCAGTTGCCAAGGAGGACGCGCGGAGAGGAGCCCGTCGCCAGGAGAGTCAACTACCGCTACACCACTCTCTTCTACCAGGATGGAGAAGCAGCACTGGACATCACGAGTGAGCCATCTGTAGTATAGTCGCTAGCCACGATACCATGATTGATTAGGTTCTCATGTGTAGTAGCCTCTACAGTTGTTTTACAACCATTTCGATGTTCCGTTGCCATGATTGTACGTTATGATTTATCTCGAGTTACGGATCGTCGATTGTCTTGTATGTTTATGTGCCATCTGGATTGTTCTCTCACACATAGTATCTCTTCCATCTAAGACCCCCGAGGCTTTGGTAGATTGATCCGTGTCTAGAACTGCACTGTTTATTTAAGTGTTTCCATTGATGTTAGGGTATCACATTGTATTCACCCATAGGACCCAAGAGGCTATGTAGTGTAGAATCATGCTGACCTACCCGGAGTACAAAACATTTTAAAAGCAATCGAGGCCGATTGCTCCCTAAAGGGTGGGGATGTCAATCCCGCGCTATCGATCACTGTAATCTCTTGATATACCGCTCTCTCTAGCGGGACCAATGACCCCGACCCCTGTCGTAAACGGCATGTGGTCCGTATCTTGTCTCTCATACGCATCAGTTATGTGGGCGCTCCGCTAGCGTGCGGCGGGCGCATCCGTGCAATAAAGCTTCGATCCCCCATCCTGGTCCCTTTGTAAGTGTGTTTGGAGCGGCCCATCACATACTTAACAGTGACTCTGCTGGGGCTGCTGAGCCGCCAACTGTGCCGCTGCAAGCCGGACGCCGGACGGATGGCCCGAACTACCACGATGCTCTGCTCCGTGTGCCGCGTGTTCTTCTGTGAAGGATGCTCGCACCTACACTCTACTCACGCAACTGAACCTGTGAGTGAGACGATCACTTTATGATTTATTGACACTGTTACAGGCGCGCGAAGCCGAGCCCGACTTTGTCGACTACATGAAGCAGGCTGCAACGGATGACGCAGCGGCTGTGCAGCGTCTCATCAGAATCCTACAAGCGCACCAAAAGGTTGCAAAGAAGAAGAAGTCTGGCAGCGAAAACAAAGAGATCACTGCAACTACCAAGTCGAATGAGAAAGGAACAAAGGAGGCCGCTAACAAGAACGAGGAATCACCCGACGCAAAGGTGAAAGCATAATTCAGAAACATTTGTAATCTCTTTCGATTTAGTTCATTCCTGCCACTCTCTACAAGTTCATAAATCTGTTTGATGGCCAGTTCTGTGAGAAGAAAATTTGCATGAAGTATCTCGAATCTCGGTCGTTCAGCCACGAAACGTCAGTTGTTACTCATTCTTCTCGTTTCACCATATCGTTTAGTGTCGCTGAGTACTTCAACAAGATCGGCACCAAGACTGACACGGCTTTCGAATTGCAAGAAGTCGACAATAAGTCCGTCATCAAGCTCAAGCCAGACTACTACGTAACTCCGCGTGGCTACCTCAAGCACGATGGATAGTATATAAATCAAACACCATTTACAAACCAGTCTCCGTAGTTAGAACTTAACACTTAAAACCAAATGCGGACGTGATAAATATTTATATAATTGTGTTGTGTGTTTCGTGATGGTCTTGGGGTCGTGGTGTTAACTCGGAAGTACTCAAATTTCGGTGGTGAACTTTGATTTCGTGGTGGGAGGTTGGCGAGGTGGCGCATTGTAGTGTTCGGACGTGGATGATATAAATTACAAGTTCTCACTATCACTTTATCTCGTTTACTCCGTAAACTCCATCGCAAGATTGCTGTGTGCTACCGTATTTAGAAATATACGGTAGAATACAGTACTCTACTTCGCTTCTTTATCGTGGTGATTTATTGTTTACGTTTGAAAAAATGTTCTCAGCAGTATCTTTCGCTGCGAACCCACTTTTGTCTTCGCTGTGAATGATGATATGTTCATGGTGAAAGCATTAAGCAGATGAAAAGAGGGTCAGTTGATGCGGCTGCGGCGGCGCTGGGCGGTTGCGTGGTCAGGTGTGCTCCTTCCTCCAACCCCCCCCCCCCTCTCCTTTTACGGCGGCGCCGGAGCCACCGTCCCCTGTAAAATTCAACAAATCAACAATTCAACAAAAGGAGTCGTGTCATCTCTTTGGAAGACCTCCTTCATCACCCCCATTCCGGAGGAGAAGGGCGCCACCGACACGCTCAAATACCGCCCCATCTCGAGCACCTGCTTTCCTTGCCGTGTCTTCGAGAGGATTTTGAAACAGTCGATGCTGCAGCAAATAACCACCCGCAACATCGTGCCCGCCGAGCAGTTTGGTTTCGTTGCCGCAAGTCGACCGACGAGGGAGTTGTTTTAGGTCCTCCACTCCGATTGACATGCTATAGGCTTCAATCAGCAGATCGTGATCTGGGGACCAACTTTAGTCATGATCGCAACTGCCCTCGTGCACGTTAAAGTACAGTAATCTTACCTTGAAGTTTTGGTATTTTTCTACTCGAAATCGCATCGCAGTATGCATTCAGTTCCCGCCGCTGCAGAAATGTGGCAGAGCTGCAGCTGCAGCTCTTGCAGTGTCTCGACCACTGGACACGCGCCGTCGACGAGAAGCAGGACGTCGACGTGATCTACTTTGACTTTGCCAAGGCTTTCGACAGAGTCTCCCACAACACGGTCGTGCCAAAACTCAACTCATACGGGTTTAGCACACCCGTCGTCAATTGGATACGTAACTATCTCGATGGACGTACATTACAAGTACGAGTCAACTCTGCCTTCTCACCGCCCAGAGATATTCTATCTGGAGTGCCACAGGGGACGGTTCTCGGTCCCGTCCTCTTCAACGTCTTCATCGCCGATCTCAAACCTCAACTTCACGAGCACGTCACCTGCCGTGCGTATGCAGACGACCTGAAGGTCTACCGTTCGTTCAGTCTACACGATAACCGGCAACCCCTCCAAGACGCCATTAACATCGTCAATCAGTGGTCCGCACTCTGGCAACTGCCTCTAGCCGCACATAAGACCAAGGCGCTGTACATTGGAAAGAAGAAACCACGCCGCATCTACACAGTAAACTCAACTGCCATCGTTGGAGTCGACGAAATTGTAGATTTTGGGTTCACCATAACCTCAGATCTACACTTCACCAAGCACTGTCGCATCATCTACTCGAAGGCGTACAACAGTGCGTACACCATTCTTCGCTCGATCGTCTCCTCTGACAGGCAGATGCTCATCAACATTTACACCACCTACGTGAGACCGCTCTTGGAGTATGGCACGTGTGTGTTCAACCCATCGGACAAGACGTCTATCGTACTACTCGAGCGCGTGCAGAACTACTACACTCGGGTCGTCTTCGCGCGTACAACGGCACTCGGATTCGATGCGTCTCCAGAACAACGCAACGGGGTTTTCCAGTTACAGTCACTCGAGAAGCGCCGCCACATCAACGACATCGTGATGCTCTACAAGGTACTTAATGGCTTCGTGGAGGTTGACGCATCTAGTTTCTTTCTCTTTATGACTGATAGGTTCGGTGCTCCCAAGCTCGTTCTTCCCAGATTTAGGCTATCAATCAGAGAGCGCGTTTGGAACGTGCGAGTCTGTAAATCTTTCTCTCTTGTTTCGCTGTATCATAGTAGATGTCTTACCTCAACGACCCCGTCTGCCGCTCCCCTGGGGGCGGCTTCCCCTGCTGCTTTCAAACGGTGGCTCCCCATTTAACTTTGTTTTGTTGTATCATACTTTTTTCTTTTTTACGTGTTATTATGCAACCGTATAAATTATTATTATTATTGTTATAAAACCGTCTCGTTTTCGTTATGAAAACACATACTCAACTTAACTGAATAAAACAATATATTTCATCGATTGCAGTGATATTTTTATAACTGGCCGGGAAAAAGAATCTTGCAATAGAACATTTGTAACACGTTCCTATTTTCTACATTCTACATATGTATATTCCACGCACATGCTACATGAATAATAAATCACAACAATCTTCGATACTAGACAGATCACAAAACACAAAAAAGCACAATAGAATGCGCACTGCAAAACATAAAAGCGGAATAGAACACTACATATGGAAAAAAAACACATACAGTACTACAATGTCAATACTCAAGTGAGAAATCATGTTGTTTTCTACTTCTTCCTGATCTCCAGCACGCCCGGGTTTCCTTCCATCGCCTAAGTAGGACCTATATCATTGCACAAAACACGTAAAATTTAAAAAAAAAACCTGGTATGAGTATTTCTTTTTGTTTTTATCCAGAAACTTTATGACTTTATTTTTGATGATTTCATTGCTCTTAGAGTTCGGACCAGGCCCAGTCAACGCATACACGACATCTAAGTAAAATAAATAAGTAAATTAAGTATAAACTGACTCACCTACACGCCTTTTCTCCATTTCATTCAACATTTCGGAAATACGTTTTTCGAACAAGGCGAGAGCAGCTTTCCAAGTCATACCATGCAGCTCGATGTATTCATCGTGGCTGAAAATGAAAAGTAAAACAACCTCGTGAACAGTATTGATTAGTGTTGGGCAAAATCCTAATCCGAGTTGGATTTTGGATTTTGGATTAATCAAAATCCCAGATATTCAGGGTTTTGGATTTTGGATTAATCCGTAATCCAAAATTGTGGATTTCGGGTTTTGGATTAACCCAAAATCCAAAATTTTTGGATTTTGGTTTTCAGATTAATCCAAACTTTGGATTTTGGATTAATCCAAGTTTTACATTGTCTTTTTGGCATCTTTATGCCTTACTAATAGTATAATTTGGTGTTTTTGATGTTTCTGTAAAGTTACAAAGGCGCCGTTATAGATTAAAAGCTCAAATAAAGTGAAATTTCATCATTTAAAACAACATTATTTTAACAATTTGTAAACGAGTAGATTAATCCAAAATCCAAAACCCGGATTTCTGGATTTTGGATTTTGGATTAATCCAAATCCCCAAAAAACTGGATTTTGGATTTCGGATTAATCTGAAATCCGAAATTTCTAAGATTTTGGATTAAGATTCGGATTAATCCGATTAATCCGATTAATCCACGATTAATCCAAATTTGGATTAATCCTGCCCAACACTAGTATTGATATTGCTCACTCACCAGTTGGCTGTTTTCATAATATAGTCCGCGGTTTCGATCAACTCTCGAAGTATTTCATGACAACGCTCAGTGTTCAGATTCTGAATAGTGAGAATTAGATTCTGAAGTTTCTGAATGAAGAGCTCACTTCAGAAAGTTTTTGAATAGCTTTTTCCCGGCTCCTTCCGTCATTGGCTTTTTTGATGAGTCCGAGTACTTTATCCAATCTTCCCGAAGCGTTTCGCACATTTTTCGCAAACTTCAATGCCAGTTTCACGTTATCGTGAATCACGATTTGCTGTAAGTGTGTATAATCTATTTGTACGATCACACATATTTTCATATGTGTGATCGTACCGCGCGCCTCCGCACTAGGTATACAAAAATAGAAAAATAGAAGTATAGTTGATTTTTGCGTAGAAACATGTATCTTTTTCATCTCTATCCTACTTTCTTTCTCTGTTTTCTTTATCATTTTCTCTATTTTCAACTCATTTACTTCCTCTTCCTCCATCTCTCTCCCCCTACCTTTCTCCCTCTCTCTCTCCCCACTCCCTCCCTCTCCCTCCGTCTCTCTCTTTCTTTTTTTTTCTTTTGTCTCTCGCCCCCCCCCCTCTCTCTCTCTCTCTCTCTCTCTCTCGTCTATTATCACGTCTCCGCAGCGGTGACAACAACTTTCTAAACAACTTTCTAGAGACAGTACTATGGTATATTCTGTCTACCCTTCTACACTTCTACTCTCACGTCTGCGGTAGTCACTGCAAATTACGAGACACAGTTATTTCTACTTTCGCTCCTATATCCTCCTCTTCCTCCTCTCCCTCCTATCTTCTCTCTCTCTCTCTCTCTCTCTCTCTCTCTCTCTCTCTCTCTCTCTCGTCTATTCTCACTTCTCCGCAGCGGTGACAACAACTTTCTAGAGACAGTAATATATTCTATTCTGTCTACTGTCATGTCTCCGCTGCGGTCACAACAATTTTCTAGAGACAGTACTATGCTTTTTTCTATCTACTGTCACGTCTTCGCTGCGGTGACAGTAACTTTTAAGAGACAGTACTATGCTCTCACTTGCTTACTGTAACGTATCCGCTGCGGTCACAACAACTTTCTGAATACAGTACTACGGTATGTTTTGTTTACTGTCATGTCTCCGTGGCGGTGACAACAATTTACCTGAGACACCACTATGTTTTTTTCTGTCTGTTTGACGTCGGAGAGACGTCGGAGAGGGAGAGGGAGAGGGAGAGGGAGAGGGAGAGGGAGAGGGAGAGGGAGAGGGAGAGGGAGAGGGAGAGGGAGAGGGAGAGGGAGAGGGAGAGGGAGAGGGAGAGGGAGAGGGAGAGGGAGAGGGAGAGGGAGAGGGAGAGGGAGAGGGAGAGGGAGAGGGAGAGGGAGAGGGAGAGGGAGAGGGAGAGGGAGAGGGAGAGGGAGAGGGAGAGGGAGAGGAGAGGGAGAGGGAGAGGGAGAGGGAGAGGGAGAGGGAGAGGGAGAGGGAGAGGGAGAGGAGAGGGAGAGGGAGAGGGAGAGGGAGAGGGAGAGGGAGAGGGAGAGGGAGAGGGAGAGGGAGAGGGAGAGGGAGAGGGAGAGGGAGAGGGAGAGGGAGAGGGAGAGGGAGAGGGAGAGGGAGAGGGAGAGGGAGAGGGAGAGGGAGAGGGAGAGGGAGAGGGAGAGGGAGAGGGAGAGGAGAGGGAGAGGGAGAGGGAGAGGGAGAGGGAGAGGGAGAGGGAGAGGGAGAGGGAGAGGGAGAGGGAGAGGGAGAGGGAGAGGGAGAGGGAGAGGGAGAGGGAGAGGGAGAGGGAGAGGGAGAGGGAGAGGGAGAGGGAGAGGGAGAGGGAGAGGGAGAGGGAGAGGGAGAGGGAGAGGGAGGGGAGAGGGAGAGGGAGAGAGGGAGGGGGAGAGGGAGGGGGAGAGAGGATAAGAGAGGATGGATACGGCTTTATTCCGGCGGTTGCAACACATGTACAGAACATGACTACATATCATCACTGGGGGTTAAAGTGAGGGGGCAATTGGAAGGATGGGTCGCGTGGGCTGTTCTCCTGGGCGAAGAAGACGTCGTCCCAGCTGCAGGGAAGGGCAGGAGGGGGGAGGGACAGGAAAGGGGAAAAACGCCTGCCGCACGCGGTCCGCGCTCGACCAAGAGAACTGCTCTGGGAACTAAAAGCTGAAACGTAGTTAGATTATTTCTGTCTAAGGATGACAGTTGGCAATGAAGATGACAAGAAGATCAGACGGGCGGGCCAGTGACACAATCATACGATGTATGTAAATAAGGGCTTCGATGGAGTGGAGATCTCTGGGAGCTTGTATTCGTAATCGTGACGGGTTTCCAAATCAACAATTGATAAATATTAATCAAAATGCATGTCATAACTATATAGATAATTTTCAGAACTCAATTCACATCAATAAGGTGGGGGTGGAACAACTATATACCTTCATTTGACATGAAACAAAGATTTAAATCATATTTTTTTCTATGTTGTCTTTCTGATTTGAGTTTGTGTTATATGATCAGTTTGAACAATATTGTTTTTGTATTTAATGTGTTTTGTTCATTGTGATGTTTTTTGGTTGAAAGTTACGTGTTGCATAGTGCAAACAGTGACATTTGACAACATACTATTCAAAACAAAAAGTTTAGTTGAAAATTGAAGTTTTTTCTTTAACAAACCATCTACTTTAACTTGGAAGAACTTTTTAAGGAGAATGTATCACTACAATGGTATTACACAATTCGTGCGATTTCTTTCGCAGCTGTCAATATTTCCGCATATATAACAAAACAGTCCTGCATAAATCAGAAGATCTATTCACAACCAGCTCACTGTTACGCCAGCAAAACTTGGTAAAGAGAAGGAAAGAGGAGGAGAGAGAGGGAGAGAGAGAGAGGAAGGGAGGGTGAAAGAATGTAACGTCGAAGTACATAGATCGTGTGCAGGGAACGTTTGATCGGTTAGTTTTGACGGACTTACGGTGAACAAAAAACGTGCCTTTCTGCGACCGCTAACATCAATTGGACAAATGAGCACACTCATCATCTCATCGTTCTTCTCGTTGTCATTTCTTCACTTTTCATCATCCAGACTGGTCGAACCGACGGCAGAAGACAAATGCTGTGATGTGGACATTCTACCATGTCAGTGACTCTCTCTCTCTCTCTCTCTCTCTCTCTCTCTCTCTCTCTCTCTCTTCTCTCTCTCTCTGCTCTACTCTCGTTCAGTTGCTGGGCATATTTGCCAACCTCGGCCACCTTTTTCTCGGCATCTACGAGATTGTCCATGTGAGTCAATCGATATCGATCAATTATTGATCGATGATCGATCAATATTTAAAGTCACTCTATCAGAACAACTTCCAATCGCTCGTTCGTGTTTCGTTTCTCGCGCATGGAATCTGGTGCATTCTCATAATGGTGCGTTATCGATCGATTATCGATTGATAACCAAATAATTACTACGAAGTTCAGCTCATCTTCTTTGTCGCTGTGGGAATCAACAAACAGTTCATGTACCAATTGATGCTCACACTAAACGTTAGGCTCTCTCTCTCTCCCTCTCTCTCTATTTCTCTCTCTATTTCTCTCTCTCTTCTTCTTCTCTCTCTCTCTCTCTCTCTCTCTCTCTCTCTCTCTCTCTCCTCCCTCTCTTCCAGGCGATCTCGATTCTTCTCACTGCCTCTCTCTTCGTCTATCATGCAGTCGACCTCGGAAAGCAAAAACAAAATGCGTTTGATCTCTACGATTGTGAGTGAATCTTAGTGATAATTTATCTGTAAGGGAGGTTCTAAGATGCACTTTGTGCAAAACTTTACGCACCCCCACCCTTTTCGTCTGATTCTCTTCAGCGCCCCGTACTCTCTTGCCCAAGGTTTCGGGTGTGGGTAAAGTATGACCAAAGTTTGGGCTATGTTTCAAAACGTGACCCTCAGTCCAACAGCGAGAAACTTTGAGCAAAATGGAAACTTTACCCTTCTTTGACCCATAACATGGGTCAAATTTCATCTTAGAACTATCCTAAAGGACTCATTATATCAGTCATCTAGAGTTGACTATCTATAGTGGAGAGACGGAAACAAATGACTTTGATATCTCTATTGTCCCATCGTTCGTTTCAGCCACTTTGACTTAGGGATACTTGGGGCAAAAATGATATCGATTGATATGATCGATGAAATGATATCGATCGATTGATATGATTGATATATCTATTCGTTTCAGCCACTTTAAATGCGTGGAGACAGTTTGAGATGGCGTATTCTGCCGCTGAGAAACGATACCAAGAAGACCTATTTTTCATAGAGGAGAATCCGGACTTTGCATTTGATATAGACAGGGATTCGTACTTCGAGAGAGCAAAAATACACAACGTCACATTCACGCACGACTACGTTTTGGTGAGGAAGATTTTCTATCCATGATTGTAATATCACGTATTTTTAGGAGGTCAAGAACCGCTACGATTCGTTTGATGGTGCGGTAGTGTCTTTTTATAGTAGAACAATACATTACATTGTTATTAGTTACATAAATACCCGATTTTTCAGGTGTGATCGGTTCGGTGTTGATAGTTCTCGCGTGCCACCTCATCATTTGTCTCTTCAATTGTTTCATCTTTGCTCTCATTGTGTGGTCGATGATGAAGAAAAAGTGAGTTTTTTTCAGTTTTCGATGATGCCTCGATTTTTGCAGGAAAGCCAAACAAGATGAGGTGTCAGCGGAATTGGATGAGGAAGAGAAGAAAGAAGCGTCGCCAGATTCGGAGAAACTTCGACAAATGGAGAGGAAGAGAGTGGAAGGTAGCGAGTAGACGGCAAATAATGGCTACCGTATTCATAGATGAAAAACACGCGGCCTGTGAGGCGAAGGGAGAGGAGCTGTTGCGGAAGGTCTCTCTCTCTCTCTCTCTCTCTCTCTCTTTCTCTCTCTCTCTTTCTCTCTCTTCTCTCACATTTCCCTTATTCAGGCGCAAGGTTCGGTCGAGTACATTGGATACAAATCGAACGAGCTCGCCAAGACTCCGGTCGGACCGAAAGTTCAGAGGGAGAGAGGGTGAGGGCTCTCTATCTCTCTCTCTTTCTCTCTATTTTTCCCTCCCCCTCCTCTTTTTCTTTCTCTCTCACACACTCTCTCTCTATCTTTCTCTCTACCCCGGCCTGCCTGCCTCCCTCCCTCCCTCCCTCCCTCCCTCCCTCTCTCTCTCTCTCTCTCTCTCTCTCTCTCTCTCTCTCTCTCTTTCTCTCTTCCTTCCTCCTCCCTCTACTTTCTTCTTTCTCACTCTTACTCTCTCTCTCTCTCTGTCCCTCCCTCTCTCTCTCTCTGTCCCTCTCTCTCTCTCTCTCTCTCTCTCTCTCTCTCTCTCTCTCTCTCTCTCTCTCTCTCTCTCTCTCTCTCTCTCTCTCTCTGTCCCTGCCTCTTTCTAGTCTCAGCATGGAACCGCCCGGCTCTCGCGCGCTTTCTCGCGCTGGCTCGCAGCCTTTCTCCCGCGAGCGAATGAGTCGAGAAATCGGTGGACGAAAATCGAGGGAGCTGCCGTTTGACAGAAAACTCATCAAGTCTATCGAAACGGTATGAGAGAGAGAGAGAGAGCGGGGGGAGAGAGAGAAAGAGAGAGAGAGAGAGAGAGAGAGAGAGAGAAAGAGAGAGCGGAGAGAGAGAGATGTAGATAGATACATAGAGAGAGAAAGATAGAGAGATAGAGAGAGAGAGAGAGAGAGAGAGAGAGAGAGAGAGAGATAACGCAATTTAGGTCCGGCCGAGTGGGGAGAGCGCAGAGCCAGCCAAAGAGAACCGATCGGTACGGTAGCCGGGAGGGATACTGTACTTTCAAACTCTCTTTTCAGTCGTCTCGTGTCCGATCGTCAAAGGAGCTGTCTCAGAAGACTCCAAAGGTCCTTGACAACAAGGCCTCTCTCAGTAAGAAAGACAATACGGAATCGAAGATGACGTCATCCGACGACAAGAAAGAGAAGAAGTGAAGCAGGAGAAGCAGAAAAATTATGTGAAACCAAACCAAAACTTAAAATCCAGGAAAACCGTTACAACTTTGAAAATTAATAAATGTGATGCGCGTTAAGCTATTTCAAAAAGAGAAATGGAATCAAAATTGCGGATCGAGTTTATTATATTATGTACAGTTTGTAATCCGATGTTACAATTTGGGTCGCAGGTTTGGCTCCGTCTCTGCACTCGCTGACGGAAAAGCACCTGAAATGAGATACGTTTCACTCAATTTGTGATCGATTTCAGTTTACAATAACTGCTTGTTTATTAATTTGAAACGTGATACATAAATTCGTCCCGCCACGAAGTGCATGATTCCCTCACCGTCTGTCTGTCTCTTCTCCCCTAGCGCCCGTCCGAGCATATCCGGGGAGAGGACGGGAGGAACGTAGTCGAGGGAAGTGGATAGGGAAGGGGCGGCAGGCGCTGAAACAGAAGTTTGTATGTATTAAGGAAGATCTCGTTTCCTACGAGAAAAAGAGATCTAGATTGTAGTATTTTTTGCTCTCTGGCGACGAAGTGACGTAGTTGGCTTTTTCTCTCTACTAACTTCAGAAGTTCTTGCGTTCGTTTCTAAGATTGACAGACCTTTTCTATACACGTTTTGGGTGTCAAAAGGTTCTGTCGCAGTCATCACTCTGCCAAACCACCCTTTGTTCTTAACCGGTACTAGGATGTTTGTGCTGTTTGATGATTGATAACATATGGATAAACTATTATTATTATTATTATTATTATTACTAGGCTGAATGTTTCAGTGATTGCCTACACTCTTGTCACCATCTGGTCACATGTGGTGTGTATTGCAGCATACTTTGCTCTTATTCAATTCTCCCGCACTTCAACCAAATCAACGCTTGAGGACGAAACTTTACGCTCAGTCTCTACTATGCTGGTTGTGTGCTGGGAAAGTGGAATACACTGATGAGATTCTGGATTACACAATGCTGGATGTAGGACGTTCCCTCCACATTTTTAGAATATGTGAAAAGGACGATTCCTCCACTGCCATGAACGATTCCTCCACTTTTCTAAAACGTGGAGTGAACGTCATAGCAAAGTGATAAAAATCGTTCATGGTCGGTGGAGGAATCGTTCATGGTAGTGGAGGACCATGCAAAAGTGGAGGGAACGTCCTACATCCCACAATGCTGTCCTCACCCTTATCAGGCACGTAGTCATCCCCTGTGTTGACTGGGATGACAGTGGGTTGGATGGAGGAGGGAGGGGGACCGCGACCACGGAGACCACCCAGAAGGAGCATCTCCACCTAGAGAGAGAGGGTGGAGAGAGAGAGAGAGAGAGAGAGAGAGAGAGAGAGAGAGAGAGAGAGAGGGAGAGAGAGGGAGAGACCCACCTTTCCTAGACTCAACTCGAACGCCACCGACCACACTATAGAGACCAGATACGTGATCACTATAACTGGTATAATGTAGCTCGTGAACTGAAATAGACTGATATTTTTCTGTTTGGTGTTTATGCTAAGCTTCGATCTTCTGAAATTGATACATTGACGTGAGGTGAACTTAATAAAATTTTCGAAACGCCTCGCATCCGGAACTGGTCACTTCGCGATGTTCACGCCCATCTACCATGAACAGTCAGGACTCGCGCCGCACCGTTCCAGCCAAGAAGCTCCAATACCCCACTGTAGGATTGTGTGCGCTTCCAGATAACCCATCATGCTACCATTGGTTGTACATGTCGGAATCAGGCTGATAAACAACAAACAACAACAAAACCTTTGAAACGTACTGGTCAAGTTGCAAAAACTCACCAAATCGATGAAATTGCTGAAGATCATCTCGCTTTGGTCGAGTCCAATGAGGAAAGTGATCACGCATCTTGAAAAGAAGTTTTAGAGACAAAGACAGTGTGAGAGAGAGAGAGAGAGAGAGGGAGAGAGAGAGGGAGAGAGTGAGAGAGAGAGAAAGAGAAAGAGAGAGAGAGAGTGAGTGAGAGAGAGAGAGTGAGAGAGAGAGAGAGGGAGGGAAAGAGAGAGAGAACATACACATGTGTGAGATAGGCGCAGAAGGTCAGCCTGCCCAGTGGCACCCAAATATTCCACGACATAAAATCTCCCACGGCACCTGAAAAGTTTGGCATTGGCCTCAGAATCACACAATATCGAAAAGGTTTTTTTTACAATTTACAATGGAATACGATAATAACACGGGTTTTGGTAGTCCCGTGGATGCGTACGTTATTGGTAATACATGTCATCTCTCGGATTCACAAACTCTATTCAAGTTTGTAGTCTGACTCACTCGAAACATGATTAACCTAAACAAATTAAAAAAAAACCTTGCAACACTTTACAATAATTTATGAACTCTCCCTCAGCACCTCAATAGTTGATTTTTTGTGGTCGAAATTGTGTTTCTCGGTTTTTCAACAGGTTCGGAAATTGATCTGACGAACCCAAGGTGATTGTGTCTAATAACCGTCTAGAAACGTATAGATCACGTACATCAACTTTTGAAACAACAACTTGGCAATGTCTCTTCACAGTAGATCAGGTTTTATCCTATTCGATTTTATCACTGTTCTTGCCAGAGCGTTAGTTTCCCATCTACCTCGCCGGCTGTTCGAAATACGGTGCCATAACTGTCTGCCGCTCATGTGCGCGCGCTATTGCGGTGAGCTGACTCTCCGTCTTCCTATGATCTACCCTTTTCACTATCCTACCGTAAGCACTGTTATGTTTCCTATGATGCACATGTTAAGTACTCAACACGGTAATAAACTATTTACCCCACCGCGCGCAACTTATTGCGAGCAAAGAATTCTACTCACCGCCTGGTGTGTTCTCCTCACACTGATCATCATATAGCACGTCAGTTGAACTAATCTAGTTCTCGCAGTCGTTATAACAATCCAAGATTCTGTCTTGGTCAAGAACAATTGGCAATATTCTCGTTACGCGCTATCCGAGCACGGAACACCCACCTCCGTATCCGTAGTAGCAGCTGATAATCATCCATGAGAGAGCCAGTCCCCACGCGGGTTTCGAGAATGCGTTGTAGAGAGCGCGAGACAGTAGCGACATCTGGTTGCCCTGAACTCTCCTGGATAGAAACAACTGCTGCGGACATTTCGTATAGTTCTATGCTCGCAATAAGTTGCGCGCGGTGGGGTAGATCAGGGGAAGACGGAGAGTCAGTTCGCGGCAATAGCGCGCAAAACAAGAGAGGCAGACGGTTATGGCACCGTGTTTCGAACTGCAAGCGAGGTAGATCGAAAACTATCGCTCTGGCGCATGCTATATCATGTTCATGCACGTTTCAGGCACATCATTAACCCACCAGCGTCCACCTATGCAGTCCGAGTACCACTGCTAGCATGACGGAGAGGGAGACACCCCACAGCAACAGGTTCAGGATCTGAAAAGCTTTTCGTGAGCCTATAACACCACAGTCATTTCCGGTTCACTGCTTAATCAACGTGGTGTAGTTCTTGTGTTGTAGTTCTCGTTCTGTTGTAGTTCAAGATGTAGTTCTTCTCTGTAGTTTCGATTATCGCGCTGAAGTATAAGTGAAAAGCGCACAAAACGAGTGGAAGACGGTTGGAACCCAATGTTTCGAGTTCTGAATTCAGATCGAGACAAAACACTGTCTTTCTATGAAACACGTTGTGTTGCACGAAACTGCACAACATGTGAAATGTCACGGATGGCATATAGGATCCAAACAGACTATAGCGCAAGCTGAGCCACTCACCCTGTTGATCCTCATCTTTTTCACGTTCTGAAGCAGCCAGCCGACCAGCATGCCGATGATGTACACCTGCCATTTTTGTAGTTTGTAGTTTGTATTCTTCACAGGGATAGTCTGTATTTTCCATATTGAGACAGTTTTTTTAAGGTTATTTCGAATGCGTTCCAGACAACTCTTATCATTAGGGATTATGGTTGGTCACCAATATTCGCTCCAACCATTTTGAAATAATCTACTAATTACTATTGTGATTCACCTGACAACGGACGTAGGGAGCGTCGTACATCAGCATTGTGTAGTCACTGAAATGAAGTCCTCTCTCTCTCTCTCTCTCTCTCTCTCTCTCTCTCTCTTTCTCTCCTCACTCGAAGTCTTTCATCCGGGGATCTTGCAGTCCCAGACTGTAGTCGCTTGGAGGAAAGTAGAAGTGATACACTTGCCACATGTTCACTGCCGTTGAGATTGCGATGATGCCTGCAAGTTAATGAGTGTCCACCAAAAAAAACGTATGAAAAACATTAGCCTTGTTCACAATGCGCTACAGATTGTGTTTCAAATCGCAGCAAACATTCTCCGGCGAGTTGTAGCGTTTTTTTTCTAAGGAAAGTCTCGTAGAAAAAGCAACTCCTTCAAAATGTCTCCCACGTGAGTCGTCGTTCTACGGCGTTCGGCCGTTACGGATGAAGTTTTGAAGAGACTAACTACTGGCTACTTCACTAAAGTTTATTCAACGCGAAATTTCGATAAATTTCTCGTAAAAAACGTATGAAAAACCGCCTTGCGGTGCGTGGACTTGGATTGCTCGACACATCGGCCGACCAAACCATCCCCACTATCATCATTCAGTGCTTGACTGTTTTATGGATAAACAATTATTATCGTATCCACCACCCACCCAGTGCGACGCCCATGCCAACCAGTGGATTGAGTGCGAGCGGAACGAGAATGAGTGGAGAGAAGAGGTAGATCTGCATGTCAGTCGACAGGTACCAGGAGACGAAGTAGCACTGAAATGACGTCACTAAGCTCTGTTTCCCTCTCTTTCTATGTCTCTCTCTCTGTCTCTCTGTCTCTCTGTCTCTCTGTCTCTCTGTCTCTCTGTCTCTCTACACGAGACAGGTACCAGGAGACAAAGTAGCACTGCAAAGTTTCTATACTCGGCGCCAGAGCGATAGTTTTCGATCTACCTCGCTTGCAGTTCGAAACACGGTACCATAACCGTCTGCCTCTCATGTTTTGCGCGCTATTGTCGAGAGCTGACTCTCCGTCTTCCTCTGATCTACCCCACCGCGCGCAACTTATTGCGAGCATTGAACCTATTTTCGTGAGTCGCATGTCTTTCTAGTCTCCTGTCCAACGCCTTGTAGAAATGACTATTTAGACATTTACACAACCCACCAGTTGCTGTTTCGTGTCATTTTCTCTCATTCCAAACGTTTTCGATCCCAAGTTGGTTGGTCGGGTTTTGTTTCCGCCCGACTCCTTTTTAACACTTTTTTCTTATTTTATTGAGCAGTTTTCTGTCGACTCACGCAAGAACATTGATAAGTAATTTCTGATTGGGAGTTGTTTGTCTGGGGTTATCACTACTGGGGTGATTAGAGGTGTTACTAGGATGGTAAGCATTTTGAGGTATGAGCTAGACGCATTGATTCAGTTGTTATCTATACGAAACTAGTAGTATATGTGAAACGTATGAACAAAAGAAATTTCATCTAATCCCGATCGTGTTTCAACCTACTATTTTTGTACACTACACTCAGCGCAGTTTTGAGCCATCTCCGTCTTCTCGCGCATGAACAAAGATAAGTTGTTTCCGATTGGGAGAAGTTGTTTGTCTGGGGATATCACTACTAGGGTGATTAGGTGATTAGAGTGATACCCTGCAACCTACGCTTTCCACACAGCGGAGATAAAGAAACTGCTGTAGACAGAAATATCACGTACCCTAACAAAAAAAACAGACTGTATGAAACATGATAAGGAAAAAATGGAATAACCAATCACTAACAATATTGTGTCGATGAGAAGATGATGATAAAGCAATGCATTGTAACTCTCTCTTCAACTCAATAGCGACCTTCGTCAGTCTACCTGTCTTTCCCCGGCGTTAGCCTATTGTGTATCTAGCATCTAGACACTTCCGGATAAACGATTAATTTGTTTGATTGAGCGACCGCTAATAGATAGCCATGGAGCGCGGATGGTGCGGGGATAACTGGAGGAATGGCGGAAACTTTAGAAACTCTCACCTGTCGCTTATGTCCGATGAAGTTGTTGAGGTAGAGGAGGTTGACCCACCAGTTGTCCGGACAAGGGTCCTCTTTCCAGTACGACATGAATGTAGGCATGTCCTGCAGGGAGAAAGTGCATCTTACAAGTCTACCTCAGGCATTCAGAGAGAGAGAGAGAGAGAGAGAGAGAGAGAGAGAGAGGGAGAGAGAGAAAGAGAGAGAGAGAGAGAGAGAGAGAGAGAGAGAGAGAAAAGGGAGAAAGGGGTAGAGATTCGAACCTGCAGCCATGTCTTGAACACGTATGTCCAGAAGAAAATTATCATGAAGTAGGGCGGGGAGAGACGAAGGATTCGATGCAAGTAGAACATAACCCTGCAATGATACTGATTGGTTCGTTGTTTTTTCGAATGTTTTTGTGAGTTTTGTGCACGTAAGCAATTACACCGAACCCTCTGCAGAGTTGTCTGCAACGCAGAAGTTCGTGCAATTGTGAATACGTTTCAAAACCACTGTAATTATGGATAGTGAAGTATCAACAACAATATGTGCCAAGGATAACAATATGATAATTATGATGAAACAATCAATACCGTTTTATGTTGATCTATTAACTACATATTTCAAAAAAGAGATCATTATTCTGAACACTTGTTTATTACGTTGCACAATAAAGTAATTATGATGATTCAAACACGTTGATAATTTTCGAATCTTTGATTGATGTAGTATGAATTCCACCCACCACGACTGCAGTGACATGGTTCTCCGCTTGTTCTTGTTGTAGTCCTTGAACCAAATGAAGGCAAGCATCAACCCTGTAATTAAAACATCCTTCGGGCATGATGTCTTGATGTCATGCAATATTGTTTACATCACTTTCTGGGAATGAACAGGTAGTGTAAACAAATTTCGGTCGAATACATCAGAAAAATTAATTGATTTTAGTTTAAACGAAACTAGTAGCAGTTGTGCGCGAAACGTGCACTGACCAGAAAGGAAAAAGAACGAGTCGACGGAGAAGAATGCATTGGTGAGCAGCTCCGTGGTCCTATACTTGGTGATCTCGATGACGTCAGCTGGATTGGCTGCAAATGAAAGGTTGTCGACATTTGCAGTTGTCTATGACTATAACTTGGTGACGATTGATAACTTTAGCCGAGAACAGGAATTCATTCAAAACCGCACAGCTGAACTCCAGGAAGATGGCGAGCATGTGTCCCATGATGATCCAACACATGGAAAAGAAGCGGATGCAGTGCACGGGCCCGATCTGACCCGTCTGAATTAGTAATATTACAAAAAATTCAAAGAAGTAATAAATATAAAAGTCATAGTACACAGTCGGTTTCGGTCCCTTCCATGAATGTTTTGTTTCCCATATTCGGAACATACGTTTCACGTACTCTACATGGTATAATTGTGTCGTCGATATCAATAGTTTGTTTATTCGACTAATTAAATGCAAAATAATTTACCTGTTTTGACTTTCCTCCGGTTGTAAATATTTCGACGACGTTGCGGTAGAATGAGAACGCCATGAACACCTTCCACCAGAGAGTGCGAGTGAACCTCATGCCTAGTAGGTGTTGATACATGGTCTGCGCAACACGAATCGACTGGCGCCAAGCGCCGCACTCACCCTTGAGCGCATCCGTCAGAAAGTAGTCGGCTATGCCGGATAGAACACAGGTGAGCAGGATGGAGCCCATCACGAAACTGAAGCAATTCTAATAAGTTACGTACAGAAAAATACATGTGACCCGCGTTTTGTAGTTCTGTACTATTGTGCAATCAGTTGCATCATAAATTGTTCACATAATACAACAACCCACTAAGTGATGTACGTAGCCGTGACCGGCTTCTGCACGTGCAGATTGACGTTCTGCAGGGCGCAGATCGGATTGGCGTGTAGAACCGGAAAGTTTACTGAAAACTAGTGATGTGAACATCACGTATTCTCGATATCATAGGCGGCATTTCCTGCCACTTAACAGAGTTTTAGTTTTATTAATTCTATCAATAAATAGTACTGTCAAAATAAGACATTACGTGACATTCAAATCGCGGCAAACTCGTACGAAACAAGATCAACGTATTCGTGAAAGCGTAGATCAAAGTGAGTCACTCACACTGCTGGAACACCTTGAGCAGCTCGATGTCCTTGCAGGCGCGCGGCAGACATAGGTCGAGGCCGAACTTGCTGGTGCACGAGTTGGGCGCGTCGAACGGGCGCAGGCCCGCGTCGACGAACACTCTGTGAACAATCGATATTTGCACAGACTCATTGCACGCGGTATATGAAATACTGAAATATGTCAGCCGAAAACCGGGATAAAAAAGTAGCACCATCGTGTTGTAGCCGTTTTATCATCCTTTTCTTGTACATATCTGTCGATTTTTGCTGACTGAGTGTGATGCTGCGCAAATTTCGTTTGTTTCAAAGAGGTAATGAGTGTGCGATCACGAGTTTCATCTTTTCAATCGTTCCGTGATTCTGGTGTGTTAGTTTTCTATGTAACAAGTTATGCTCGGCATTAATTTTCTATGAAAAAGAAAAGGCATTGGAAATCTGCGGCTCGCGCTTCCCATCTGCCTCATTTCGTTTTCCACATTTCCTCCTCCTTTGAGCTCAAATCCCTATCCTTAGCGAAACAAATTGCGACATGTGTTTCGCCCGTTCCCCGCTTGCCGAAACATTGTCTTTGTTCATCTCGCCGTAATAAATCACCGCTATCGCGTCTCTAACATTATCAGCAGTCTCACTATCGTGTGATTAGCGTCGGCTAGATGGAGATCACCTTATCACACAACAGGTAGTGTTCAGGTGTTTACATTTACATCGAAACCTTTGTACCGCTGAACGGCTCGCACCTGAAGAAGTCCATCTCGTATTTCTTGCCGGTCTCCACTGGTGTGAAGTCGATCATCAAGCACTCGTGAATGAGTCCGTGGAATTGTAGGTGACCCGACAGAATACCCGGTCCCGGTTTGCCCGCGGCATCGAGCGCTTAAGCAATTGGTGATCGTCGTGAACCTATGTTGACGAACCCGGCAGCAACACGGCTTTGTCGAACGCCGTCAGTGTGAGGTTCTGATGCCGCCCGAAAATGTCGTCTTTGATGACGTCATAGATCGCCATCGACGCTTCCTGAATGTGAACTCTGATTCACTCATATTTTTTTTCACTTTGCTGTTTTTTTTGCTAACTGATGAGTTTATCCGTTGCAAACTAAATTCCTTCGATAACAGCTTTTCCACTAGATCACTGACTACCTGCTTAGGTTATCTATGAAAGTAGTTGTGAGAAGAATGACAGCTTCTTCCAGAAAAAAACCAGCTCCCGCTATCAGAGACAATGATCTGAGGGTGTTAGATATTTGGGCATTTCGAACATTTGCCAACCTTGATCAAGCCTAGATGCATGGCGCAGTCGCCGCTGACGGACACGTTGAAGATGTCGACATTGGAGAGGATCGAGTGCGCGTGGAACTCATTCAAGAACGCCGGATCGAAGTAGGGCTGAAGTCGTTCCGTAATCCTCACTGTGTCTTGCAGTTGCTTATCACCTGTCACCTTCGGACCTGACCTGCTCACTTTCACGAAACTTATCTGTTAGAATTTCGGCATTTGGACCGATAAAGAGGAATGCATAAAAGTTGATGGCAACTGAGAAAAGATGAACATGATGAAATCACTCACTCGTTCGCCCTTCTCAATCCGTTCAATGTGTTGGTACCTCCGCAGCAGCTCGGCTCCATTCAATTGACACAGTACAGCTGCCAGAGCAGAAAGCAGGACTATAGTCACCCGCCACCGCATCGCAACACGTCGACAATGCCCGCGGACGGTGATGGTAGATGGTGATAAGCGATAATCGGCAACAAACAACCGTGCGCACACGTTTTTACCATTCAGATAGCGTGTTTACGCAGTGAGTGGACAATAATTGTTTGGCTAGAGTCGGATCTTTTCTTGGTCCGCGTTCTCGACGAATGCCGTGCCGGTGATGATGGGGACGGGTTGCGCGTCTGGCTGCTTGGCTAGCGGGCCGTCGGCGACCGGACCCGGACCGCGCAGACCCCCGATGAGAAGCATCTCCACCTGAACATGTTGGATTAGAGTGGTTGTTCACAATACTCCACATGCAGTTTAAAGATACGCGGAGTAGAGGTATGCATCTCTTGGCGATGTGTTCAATTTGTTTTGTGAAGAACTCGGTTCATTTCATTATGGGATGAATATGTACCTTTCCGAGTGACACCTCAAACGCCGCCGACCAGATGGCGGAGAAGAAGTAGGTGAGACCAATGACGGGCAGAACGTAGTTGGCCACCTAAAAACTCGAGGGTTGGTGATGTTGGACCGTACTATGATAATTTATACGGTTTTTCAAAAACACGTGGAATACGAAAATGTAAAAAAGATGATATCAAGATACAACAAAACGAATCTCACAAGTGGAGCTGCTGTCTACTAAAAGCAGCGGGGGACGCCGGGGCCTGATCGGAGACATACTGAGGAATGAGAGAGAAGAATTTACAAACTCGCAAACGCGCTCTCTAACTGTTAGCCTAGACCTGGAAAGTACTAATAGGGTCAACGCACCGTGTCGCTGAAGCTGCTCCAATAGAGGTCGCCTTCATTGAGTCCGATGACAAAGTCGACGACGCATATGTGGGTGAGGTAGGCACAGTAGGACAGTCGACCCAGTGGGATCCAGATATTCCACGACATGAACGTGTTGATCGGGCCTGGAAATAGTATTGGTGATAGGTACTCACAACGTGATCATTAGGCTTTTGGCTTAGGATAGGGCTCGCGCCAGAATTTTTCAAGAAGCTCTATCCAAAAATCATGTTAGCAGGAATGTGAACTCATCCAATTCATGTTAGTTAGATTCGCACGGTTCCGTAGGCCAGATCACTAATTGATGGCATCTTTGTATCTTTTCTCCGAAAGAGGTTATGAGCGATCTCGCGCACCCATGAGGTGAGAGGCCAGCGTGTGGGTGGGTGTTTGTCGTGTCCGGTAACGCTGACTCTCTTCCGAAAGCGTACTCTCTCTGCGTTTTCTGCGCGTGTTCTCCAACTAGCACTTTGAGTGTAGTTCGCCCCGCCGCCGCCAGCGTCTAATTCGCGCCGGGTTTGCGTTGTTTTGGGTTTTTGTCACTCTGGCTAGCTCTCTCCCGGCAGGCGGGCAGGGCGCGCAGAGAAATCGCGAGAGAGCACGCTGTCGGGTGAGAGCGCAGACATTCACTTACACCACGGCGACCGAAATTCAGAGAAGTGTCGATTAGAATTGTTTCTATACAATACCAAGAAAAAAAAAAGTTACATATACACGCAACATTGTGCGTCACATCATAAAAATGTGTCACATAACAGTTCTATGCGTACTAATTAACGACAGAGCTTGGTAATCAGAAAGAGAAGAAATTTCTATGAAATTCAACAAAAGCACATATATTATCTGTTAAAAAATACTTGCGTAAAGATATTCAGTTTGTCTTGACCCAATTCAACAAAAGCGCATGCATAAAACGTTTACAAATACTAACACAAACCTGCGCATAACGGACAGTGGACACTAACAGATGAAATATAACAATACAAATGAAAAACGTCATACGTCTAGAGAGAGAGAGAGAGAAGACGGAGAGAGAGAGAGAAGAGAGGAGAGAGAGAGAGGGAAAGAGAGAGGCGCAGGTTTGTTTTAGTATTTGTAAACGTTCTATGCATTTTTAACAGATAATTATTATTGGATTGATTATTATTATTATTGGAAAAATGATTATTATCGGAAAAATCAGACGTCTTCAGATATACAATATAACCGAAACGTATAGGATATGTGAGTGAGTGATACTTTGTTTGTAATATTGAAATCAGCACCTCCGTATCCGTAGTAGCAGGATATGACTATCCACGACAGGGCGATGCCCCACGCGGGTTTCGAGAACGCAGAGTACATCGCCCGCCAGAACATTGGCAAGTCGTGATCCTGAAAGCTCATAGACATGCATTTGAAAAGTTCAGATTCAAGTTATACAACCGTCGCCATAGCCTGCGCATCAAGTGAATCAACAAGAGAACGTTTTTCAACGATTTTGTGATATGTTTCACCCGGCGCATATGTATGTTTCGTGTCGGTTCGAGGAGGTAATGTTGACGGTATTATAGGTTATTCCCTAATTTCATCGTACGGTATTAGCGGCTAGCTTGTGGGTGAAACGACGAGAAATTTAAGTGAATGGTGTACTGTTCAGATGTCTCGGTACAAACAGACGCCGAACCGAGAGAGGATGTGGGGACTTGTAATCAGTCAAAACACACATCGTTCAGAAGTTGATGTGTCGACTAGTGTCGGGTCGATTAACGATTAATCGATTAATCGTTAATCGAGAAATTGTCGAATAATCGATTAATCGAGCTGAATAATCAAAAAATAATCGAAAGTCGATTAATTGACACATCACTAATTTCGACGCGTGTGTTTCGAAGGAATCCTCACCGATGTCCAGTTGTGGAGTCCCAGCACGACGCACGCCATCAAAGCGAACGACAACATCCACATGACGATGTTGAGGAACTGAAATCGATACATTGACGAATATAATAGAATTGAGTTAAAACTGCGAACGGAACCACATCCGTCAGTATGCTCTAGGTATGTAATAGTCAAACTCGACTCACGTGGTTGATGCGCATCTTCTTGACGTTCTGCAGCAGGTATCCCACCAGCACGCCCATGATGTAGATCTGACAGCGGATGTACGGCGAGTCGTACATGTACATCGGGTAGTCACTGCAAGTGAAATACTGTTGCTGGCGAAAGATCTGCCGGAAACTCTTCCAAATTAGGATGTTGCCACATAGTCGAGTGGCTTCTCAATCAATAACATCACTGACAAGAAATTCTCGCTGGTAGCAGCGAGAACACACTCACAGCGGGTTGGTCCTCGGATCGCTGTATCCGATGAGCGTCAGCGTGGGCGGGAAGTAGAAGTGGTACACTTGCACAATGTTGGCGGCTGTGGAGAGTGTAAGGAGGACGCCGGCGACGACCAGGCCAGCGATAGGCGACATGGCGAGAGCGACCAAGAGAATGGGAGAGAAGAGGAAGATCTGCATGTCCGTCGCCAGGTACCATGAGACAGGGTAGCACTGAAAGTGTGATTTGTGATTCGTGTAACTATGCATCGCAGTAGCCGGAAGAACGCCGCGGATCGTTTTGTTAGTGGTTTTGAAATTGACGGAAGAAAGAAACTGAAGTTGAAGTGACTTTTAGTGATGAAGTAGATCTAACGCACCTGTTCCTTGGGCGATATGTAGTTGTTGAGGTAGAGGAAATCGATCCACCAGTGCTTCCGGCAGTACGTGTCCGCTTCGCGACCGAGGAACGCCGGCATGTTCTGTGATACATCATTTTATTTCCTTCATCAATTCGCATCCTGAAGATGTGCACGCATTCTGTTACGTGGATCATACCATACTGTTCACCTTGCTGTCATAAGAGGATGCTGCAGAAATTGTTAATGTGGTCGAAATATGTAAACTGAAAATGTGACTTGCATACCTTCAGCCATGTCTGGAAGACGAACGTCCAGAACACGATGAGGATATAATATGGCGGAGAGAGGCGGAGGATGCGGTGAACGTAGAACATGACCTAGGACAGTGGATGTGGCCACGTGAATAGTTAACACAGTTTTCGCGATTTCTACAACTACAATACGTGAATAAAAAACAGTAAGTTACAAGAACTGCACTCACCCACGACTGTCCGCTCATGGCTCTGCGACTGTTCTTGTTGAACTCCTTGAACCAGATGAAGCCGAGCAGAAGACCTTAACATTATGGATTAGAAGCCTCTGTTCTAATTTCGCAACCAGTAAGATATCTATTTTTCACTTTTCCGTTCCTTCGATGCACTGACAGATACGGAGCAGGTTGCGTTGCGTGGTCACTAAGTGTTTGCGCGCTGCTACGGCTGTGCGCATCGTTAAGTACTACGATCTAACAGATAAACATAAACTCTACCTGACAGAAAGAAGAACGAGTCGACGGAGAAGTAGGCGTTGGTGAGCACTCCCGTAGTCGTGTCGAATGTGATTTCGAGCACGTCGAGAGGATTGACTGAAAATGGAAGTCTGGGAGTTCAAACATAACAATTGCCCTCTGAAAAGTATTTATTACCAATTTATTAAGAAAATTTACAACTCTGTGACAGGGTCTGTCACGAATTCGTAAATTGAGATTGCTAACAATTTCTATGAATTCATTAATTTTTATTATTAATGAAATTTTTTTCAGTGTACTACCTGACCGAATGATACATCATCAGTGATCATCATTTACTGGCTTCGAAATCGAACATACCGGCATAGTACATGAAGAGCAGTAGCATATGTCCGAATATCACCCAGCACAGTGAGAAGAACCGGATGCAGTGCACCGGCCCGATTTGACCGGACTGAAGAATGCGTTTCTGAGGTTTAGTCATTCCGTGTTTCCAGGTACCTTCTTCGTACTTCCAACCGAGAAGATATCGGCAATGTTGCGGTAGAACGAGAACGCCATGAACAGCTTCCATCCGAGTCCTGATTAGCAGAGGCGAATAAATGCGGATCATTTGGTGGTTATAATCAGAGATTTATGAATCACCTTTCGTGAACGGCGCGCCCTTCACCAGAGGAGTGACAAAGTAGTCAACAAAGCCGGACAACGCGCACAGTGCGAAGATGACGCCCATGAGAGAACTGTAATGAAATGATACCACTTGTCACATTGAGAGAACTGTAATAAAATAATACCACTTGTCACATTGAAAGAACTGTAATGAAATGATACCACTTGTCACACATGCGGTCTGGTGGAAGGGACCGAAACCGGATGTGTGCTATGATTTTTTTTTTGAATTTGAACTTCTTTTGATTTTTTTGTAATTAGGCGTACTCACTACACAATCCATGTGCCCGCATCGCCTTTGACAAGTGCATCATTGATACCGAGCAGGTTGCAGACAGGGGTGCCGTTGAGTTTCGGCACGTGGACTGAAATCGACTCGCTGCTACCAATTAGTAGAGGGCAACGCTCATTTTCATCGTATGGTAGTATGACTGGTCTGTGAGAAGGTATTATGCATTTGTAATAAAGTATAGAATTGAATTTATATATTTGTAATATGCTACCATTGAGTAAAGAATGTCACTTCTTCTCATTGTATGGGAGCGGTCGGTCAAAAACATACTAATTACAACCAAAACGAAACACTCACTGCTCTTGACGATCTCCCTCAGTTCATAGCTGGTGCATGCCTTGGGTAGGCACATATCGATCGATATCAGCTGCGCGCCGCACACGCCGTTCGTGTTGAGATCGAGGTTGATGTGGATTCTGAACGGGTTGTGAGAAACAGGACCGCCGAAAGTGAACCGATCATTTTCCGTAACAAAAACACGTACACATTGATGGATAAATATTTGAATTGATTTGATTCGAAACCAGGTTGCTTTGTTTGCTTAAAGTCTTTTCAAATGCATGCTCACCTGTTATAGTCGAGCTTGTACTTCCTGTCGCGTCCCTGCGGTGTATAGTCGATTCCGAGACACTCTGCCAGCTGTCCCCCAAACACCAGGTGGCCTCTGAGAATACCCGGCCCAGGCTTGCCTGACGCGTCCAGCGCTCAACAACACTAATTCGCTCACGTTCAATGACACTCGTTTGTTCAGTAACAACCTAACGGCACAATTTGAAGATTACCATCTGTCCTCAATCAATTTGCTGACCCACCAGGTAACAGCACATTCTTGTCAAAGTCGGTGAACGTGATATTCACATCGGCTCCGAGCGCCTTCTGCTCGATCTGTGTGAAGAGAGCGGCAGCAGACGACTGAATTGTGTGTTCGCGGATCACATACGTTTCATCGTGACTTAATGTACGAATAATGGACGTACGCACTAATTCTACCTCTTCCAGCAGGTCAATGCTCGATACATTCGATACGTTTCATTACCACATTAGAACAATGAACACATGCAATAGTGTGAGTAGAATTGCGGCAGCACATGAATAACACTTCAAATAACATATAACACTCACTATCAGCAGGTTCATGTCCGTGGCGCACTCGTCGGTCACGTTTATTCCATTAACAGACGCCAGTGCCAGCAGGCGGTGCGGCCGAAGCTCATCCAGGAGGAGAGGATTGAGAGAGGACTGGAATCATATATAAACATAATTCCAGGAATTAGGTAGGAATACTCTGCCACAAGTTATCTTCCTAACTAATGTCATTGAGTACAGGACAAGGGGATTAAATGACCGGAATGAAAGATGTAATAGGTCGAGATAGTTAGATTACGTGAATGTGAATCCCCTTACGATTGTAGTGAAACGTATTTGAAACACTCACCACATGTTGCTTGATCTCACGCAATTCCTGCACTCTTCTCGTCAGTGAAGAGAAATCCAACTCGTGACATCCAACTGTAAGGAATATACCAAGTAGAAGCAGCGGCCGCCGCATTCTGAATTCGTAATCAATAATAAAAAACAAATTTGTGTAATTAAACGTCATTTTCGAGCGATCAATACTATCAGCTTTCGGAGTATGACGAAACATAGTGAGGTTCAAATAAGAAATATATTGCCTTGGCGATAGGCGATAAATCATTCAGATGGTGTGTTATCTCGATTGCGTTCTAATCGTGCGAGTCTACTCGAATTGATCTCAGTCAGTGCGAAATCTCTCCTGCCGGATTAGCTCGCGTCTTCCTGATTGCTCGATTCAAAATCATAGTTGTGTGATTGTAGCTCTCCAATGTCCATGTTTACAACCGTTTTATTGTTATTATATACATCTAAATGACATGTTAAAACACGTTTATCAATGACAGAACTGAGTGCGATAAGAACAATAAGATTAAAAGGGTCTACAGCAGTGTCTGGAAAGCTGGCGACTCGAACATTAGGTTGTTATCTTTTTCAGGCATTTCTCGGTGTCACTTCTCCCTTTTCGTCTTTGACTGCCGTCCGCCCGCGTAGACCGCCGATCAGTAGCAATTCCACCTGAAACAAACAGCGTAACTTTTTTTAAAATTACCCAAGTTTGAGGTATTGCCACATCCCTGATGAGGGCGTAACGCCGACACGTCGGATAAAAGATAAGTATATTCCAAATTCCAACAATTGTGGTCCCCGGCTATAACATCTCACACTGCAGTACAGTGTGACTTGTCAATATAATTTGACAATTTGACTGTCATGGTTTCCATCAAACAGTAGAGATACGCATCGAGTTGTTTTTGTTTTTACTTGCGCTTGTCTGCAATAGTGTTCATGAATTCAAAACACCGCTAAAACGCTTTTACCGTACAAAAAACTTTTTTGTGCTTGTCTAACAGTAGTGGATTAGTGTTTATGAAGGCAAATCGTTGCTACCGAGAAACGTTTATCAAGGAATTTAAAAGGAACTATCAAAGAATTCAAGGAAAAAAACAGCTTGTTTTGTTAACTAACCTTCCCGAGCGATATCTCGAACGCTGCCGATCAGAAAACAGCCAAGAAAAAGGAGATTATGATCACGGGAATCACGTAATTGACTACCTAAATAGAAAAAATGATACGGTCTCATGATAAGTAAAGGAGACCTACCGTATCTGAGAAATCACTCCAGTACAGGTCTCCCTTGTCGAGTCCGATGACAAAGTCGACGACGCAGATGTGGATGAGATGGGCGGAATAAGAGACTCGACCGAGAGGAACCCAAATGTTCCACGACATGAACGTGTTGATGGGAATAGTGTATAGTCAGTATCGCGTTTGCTCTTGGCGCTGCGCCCAGCCGCCGCAGCGCGCGGATGGTAGACACGCAACGCGACCTGCGCTCTATTTTTTAGTAGTTTTCTCTAACCGTGGAAGAGAATTGACTGGTTACGATTGAATTCACAAACTTGTTCAATTCATGGTTCTCACCGCCGTATCCATAGTAGCAGCTGAAGATGAGCCAGCAAGCAGGCGGGTTTCGAGAATGCAGAGTACATGGTGCGCCAGAAAAGCGGGATCGAGTGGTTCTGAATGTCTCTTTCTCTGTCTCTCTCTCTCTCTTTCTCTCTCTCTCTCTCTCTCTCTCTCTTTCTTTTCTCTCTTTCTCCCTCTCTTTTTCTCTCTCTGTCTGTCACTCTGTCTCTCTCTGTCTCTCTCTCTCTCTCTCTCTCTCTCTCTCTCTCTCTCTCTTTCTCTCTTTCTCTCTCTCTCTCACCCTCTCTCTTTCTCTCTCTTTCTCTCACCCTCTCTCTCTCTCTCTCTCTCTCTCTCTCTCTTCTTACCGTAGTCCACCTATGCAATCCCAACACCACAGTGGCCATGAGAGCGAAAGAGAGCAGCCAGAGAACGATGTTGAGTGCCTACACTCTACACAGTGAACACATTGAATGAAAATTTAATTCTGGCATACGTGATTGATCCTCATTCGCTTCTTGTTTTGGAGGAGATAGCCAACGAGTATTCCGATTATGTAGACCTGAAACATAAGTAGGTAAACATAAATAGGATGTCTGGCATTGCTCAATTAGTTGTATCTCGATTAAAGCATTTTTCGCCTTTTGCCACATGATCTAAAGCGCGTATAAAGTATCAACAAACCAACCAGCCCTGCCGCGCAGGTAGTAATCTTGTAATTGTATGTATTATATGAATGTAGGTATATTTAGAATATACAATTTAGAATATTATAAACCCACCTGGCACCGTATATAGGGCGAGTCGTACATGTACATGGAGTATGTCCTGAACGGAAAAAAACAAGTTTCATAAATCATACGTTGCAGATGTTTGTGAAGTACAAACGCGTATCATGTTTGATAATAACAAGAACGAAATGTTAATTTTAGTTAAAGCATGTACATCGTCCTAAAGTGCCCCCGTACGCCGTAAAAAGTGTTAAGGTGTTTGACACATCAAGGTGTGTTCCGAAGAAACAGCAAGGTATTTCGAAGTGTTCGGCAATGTTCGGGAGTATTCCGAAGGCAATTCGGCAGTGTTCGAGAGCGATTCAAAAGGCAATTCCGAAGTGTTTCGAGGGCATTCGGGAGTGTTTCAGAGAGACCGCAACTTTAAACCAATTATTGGTAGTGTATATATGCTGTGTCACTGTTTCCAGTAGTTCACATCCACGTGAAGTCGTCCCGCGGATTCTTGTAGCCTAGCAGATTGTTGCTGGGCGGAAAGTAGAAGTGGTACACTGTAATAATGCAATAAGCAAGCATATTGTTGTTGTTGTTGTTGTTGTTGTTGTTGTTGTTGTTGTTGTTGTTGTTGTTGTTGTTGTTGTTGTTGTTGTTGTTGTTGTTGTTGTTGTTGTTGTTGTTGTTGTTGTTGTTGTTGGTGTTGTTGTTGTTGTTGTCGACTATTGATGTTTGTTTATTGTATGTGCGAAGCAGTTTTTCGACAATAAATTATTAATAATCTCGATTAGTGGTTGAAGAATGCATAATCACGATACTAGCACTTTTTAATCTATCTAACTTCAATTTTAGCAATTCGTTCTCGTTCGAAGATTCCACCTTGCGGAAGTAGCGAGTGCAACATGCAAAGTACCAGGTTAGAACGTCACAGGTTGAGCTGCGAGCGAGGTAGGTTGATTCACTGTTCACTATTCTCTCTCATGATCACTCCGCGCGAGATGAGCTGCTCACTACCAAGCACATGGAATCAGGAATGCCTATGCGCACCCACCCTGGAACACGTTGACCCCCGCGGACACTGCAAGCCCTCTCCCGGCCACTGCCAGCCCCACCACCCTGTTCACTGCGAGTGGCACGAGAGGATGAGGAGAGAGAAGAGGAACATCTGTCAGTCGATGAGATCGCGTAGCACCGCAGACAATGCGGATTCCAGACTTTGTTGAAGGGAGTGTACACTCTGAATTTCGAAGTTGAGTTAGCACCGGGATGTAAATATGTTGAAAATGATGTACTTTTGTCAATGCAACTATGTGTCGGAGATACCTATAAGTCGATGAAAAATTCTGTTAAACATTGAAAATTGGCACCAATTGGCACCAATTTACTGCATTTTGATACATTTTGCGCTCAATTTTCACCAACTTGCAGACATTTTCAGCAAAGAGTTGTATTGACAAAACTGAGTCGTTTTCAACATATTTTCACATCCCGGTGCCAACTCAACTTCGGAATTCAGAGTGTACACTCCCTTTAAAGTTCTGTGCGATTCGACTATTAGGTTTTACTTTTTCTGGTTTAGGATGCATTTTGGTACAGTTTCGTGCGATTCGATTGTTACGTTTCACTTGTTTTATAACAGTGGTGGTTACAGTCGATACACAATGAATGACTCCACGTTTTCGTTTTCATATTGTAAGATATTTATACCAGGGACCATCTTTCTGGCATCATTGAACTCACCTGTTGTTTGTAGTCGACATATAGCCTGCGTCAGAGCGATAGTTTTCGATCACCTCGCTTGCAGAACACGGTGCCATAACCGTCTGCCTCTCTTATTTTGCGCGCTATTGCCGAGAGCTGACTCTCCGTCTTCTTCTGATCTACCCCACCGCGCGCAACTTATTGAGAGAAGAGAACTATAGTTCTTTAGGTAGGGAGATCGACCCACCAGTTGGCATGGCAAGTCACATCAGCCGGGCGATGAATGAACTGCGGTATGTTCTGGCAGAATATCAAATATCCATTAACTATTTCAAGTTTTGTAAATAATACTTTTCATTGTTTGATTAAACGCATTATGGTGTTTGCAAATATATTACTCAATCAACTTCACCGCATTCATGTGCCCGCTGTGATACGTATGTATGTTGTGTATACTCACTTTCATCCATGTCTGATAGACGAATGTCCGAAATCCGAGAGTATATAGTAAGGCGGAGGGGTGCAGGACGCGGTGCACGCAGAACATGGTCTGAAAGAAATATAATATAAACAATACGCACTGACACTACATATTCTGAAAGCGGACAAATGACTGAAGAAGTTTGGCTGAGCAAATCAGTTGCCGCCACTCGCGAGCGAGATTGAAGAGAGTGCAGGTCGGCTAAAAATCGATAGGCATCTAAAAGTTCGAGTACATACGACTCGCACATCAAAGTATCACTCACTCACCCACGCAAATGGAGACATGGTTCTTTTGCTGTTCTTGTTGTACTCCTCAAACCACACGAAACCCAGGAGAAGACCTGAAAACGAATGTTCAAGAAACCGAGTCACCGGAACACCAGCATCGCACTGATTCATCGAAACCCGTCGATCATTTCTCGATTCTCATGCTCATGCCAAATCGCTGTTCGGATATTTTTCATAAATAATTATTTTGTTCTCTCTCTCTCTGTCTATTCAATTTATTGATGATTGATTGATACCTGACATGAATAAAAACGAGTGGAAACACCTCTCTCTCTCTCTCTCTCTCTCTCTCTCTATCTCTATCTCTATCTCTCTTTGTTTCCTTTCAAAGCTCGCCGAATAAGTCTTTTCCCAGTTCACAAGTTTATTCGAATAACGCTTTTCAGGAAGCTTTTCCAGACTTCCTAGTAATCACATGCATAGTGCATGAACAACAACAACATGTGTCCCAGTATCACCCAGCAGACAGAAAAGAACCGAATCCAGTGAATGGGACCGATCTGACCGGACTGAAATGCGATTGCAACATATTCATCACAGTTGTGTTGTCTAACACGTTTCATTGCAATGTTTTAACATCCAACCGAACTTTGCTGTTAATCAGAACTCGGCCTGATGTGAACAACATAAAATGAACTAAACATTGATAACTGACCCTTTTTGCGCCTCCGACGGAGAAAATCTCGGAGATGTTGCAATATAACGAGAAACATGAAGAGACGCCAGAAGAGGGCTGAAGAAAATTTACTTCTATTTACCTCTATTTACCTTTTTCTACCACATGGCCAAGTTAAGGTTAAGTCTTAGTTCGTATCTTGATGTTCTGCTTCCTCTCTTTCTCTCTCTCTCTCTCTCTCTCTCTCTCTCTCTCTCTCTCTCTCTATCTATCTATCTATCTCTCCCTTCACTCTTTGCAAATGCTTGCTGCTCCGCCCATCCTCTACCGCAGTAGTCCACCACTCCTGACACCACACAGAGAGCGAGGAGAAGGCCCATGATGGAGCTGGAATGAACGTCAAATTAAAAAGTCAAAAGGCCAAAATCAAGTGTCCACACTGGCACAGTGGAGCTACATATCCTAGCATTGCCTTGCAAATTGTAAATGCAAATGTTTTTACAAGAACTCTTGTAAAAACAGTTGTAATTACAAGAAACAAATGTTTTCGCAATTGACAATTGACATTGCAAGATTTCATGCAACTCCCGACGCTCGTTTCTGCAAGAGGTCAGGTCACGGTTTGACAAATGCACCCAAGGCTTATGTGAACGCGCAGCATACAATGTGTCACGGGTTAGCGCCAAAAAGTTGCTATCAGCTGGTTATCGATAAGAATATGTTACTGCATCGTTACGAAGTTCTATCAAAACAATATCGTTGTTTTAACAACATTCGATCGCGCGCGCAACATGAATTACAAGTACACGTGTGATTACAGTTGTATTTACAAGAATTGTTGTAAAACAATTGTTTTACAATTGACAAGACAATGTTAGGATAGCTTCATTGGACTTCGGTGTCTTTACCGTCCGCACAATTGGTTGAAAAATATTAAAACGATACTTTTCATGAAGATTACTTTGCTGTACACGTTGTTAATTGAGAATATTCGAGTTTATACCTGAAAGAAAGAGAGAGAGAGAGAGAGAGAGAGAGAGAGAGAGAGAGAACTGACCACATGATCCACGTGCCAGCATTCGCTTTGACCAGGTGGGTCGTCACTGATGACGTCACACACAGGAGAGGAGGTGTTGCGAGAACGAGACACTGGAAAGTTAGAGATTGATTGATCAAAAAAACCTATATCAAATACGTTTCACTGATCAAACAAAAAGTAAAAGTAGGTTTGCGTGTCAATTACATGATGACAGACCACGGTGTTCCATTGATATTGCATATTCGAACCACTGCTCATAATTACACTCAAACACCTCCATTTTCCAGCGCGGCAAAATGCTTTCCGTTTACACCGTTGCAACTACATAATACGTAATTTAGCATACCCAGACCTTGTGCGGTAATCGATGTTTCATGATCTTTATACCTTCCCTGGCTCACCTGTTCTGAACACGTGCACGACGTTGGTAGACAGAGGTCGAGACCGATGGTGGTGGAGCACGCGCCCTGAACATTATGGTAATGTTCACTCTGAAGTTGATGTGATGTTCAGGACAGTGCTTCAAGATGAAGGCTTAATGCGACACTTCGTCTTTATCACAATGTTCTAGAAATAGTTAGTTAGTGAAAATACAAATATATCATGGTTATCAAAGAATATTTTATGTAATACTTTAGTATGCGTATGCATTACGCAACTCTACTTTTCATCCGTTAATGAATTTTTGAAAGATATGTATGCATCGGTCCGATTGATTGATTCAGAATACATGTATTCAACTACTGGCTGTGAAACTCACACGTATCGTATGGGGCTGCAATTTGATGTCTACCAGCAGTCGATTGATGTCCGCGCGAAATGTCCTTGTTCTAGAAATCGAGGTTATTCATCAGATCATCAGTCGAACTAACATACTAGGATTTAAAAGCAATGCGAGAGATTAGTGGAGACAGAACATTAATACAGTGCGCGCAACGTATGTAGCCTAAAATAGTCCATCCAGCCACTAAAGAAAAAAAGAGAGGAAGTGAGAGGAAGTTCCTACCAGCTACTCACCTCCCTTCCCGTCGGTAGTCTATCATCTGACACTGCTCCACCTTCCCTCCATAGTTCAGATGACCTCGCAAAATGCCCGCGCCGGGTTTGCCCGATGCATCCAGGGCTGAATTGGGACGAAACAAGTATAAACTGTGAAACGTATCGTCTTCCTAGAAGCAATACGTTTTTTGAACGCGGAAAGATTGACATGTCCTCCATGGAAGTCGTGGAAGATGCGAGTGGCGGAATCTTGAAAAAATCTAAACGTCAACACGGATTTCGGCTTACGAAGACTGACTACTACCAGCTTCACGTCTTCGGCGCACTCCAGAGAAACAGAGACGTTGTTTATGAAAATTTGAGACAGCAGGTTTCGAGGGTACAGGACATTGTAGAGAAATGGGTTCACTGATTCCTGAAGAAGTTGTTGTTAAGTTGCAACCTCACCGTCTTTTACCATGTGAGTCGACAGCGCTCGAACATCCTTGACCCTTTCGTATAGTCTTCCATCAAATTGAGCGTTGGCTACTTGTAAAAGTGGAAATGGTAGAAACAATAACAGCATTCTGAAAAAGAAATTGAAATCTAAGAACAAGGAACTGAAGTGCAACAAGGTAAACCATTATCTCAGCACACTTGACTATCACTGAATCAATCGTAAATCAATCAACAGACAGCGGTTGGAATAAATCAGTGAGATAAAGCTCTTTCATCACCACGAGTTCTTCAGCAATAGCAAAAAAAACTAATCCGCAACTTTGTCTTGATTTCCCACATGAGAAGACGATTTATTAAGACCGCGTACGGATACTTAAATCGAAATCGATTGATGAATCATCGAGAGGACAACAAGAGAGGACGTATGGCATAACATATCTTCTATAATTGATCAATCAATGCTTCAAAATGATTTTCTCGCAAGACTCAATCACAATCACAAACAGTGTCAATTGTATCACATACAAAATTTCGCAATCAGAAAAAGCGCCGCCTGCTTCTCTCTCTCTCTCTCTCTCTCTCTCTCTCTCTCTCTCTCTCTCTCTCTCTCTCTTTCTTTCTCTCTTCCCGCGGTTGAGACGCGGAGAGAGTGTTGAAAATTGGAGAACCAGATTCGTGGCGCGTGCGGCTACTGGGCTCTGAAGATAGTTGTCTGATCTGTCTTGTTCGTGAAGCATAGTCGTGTTATGACGCACACATCACCAAAAACTTATAACGAGGTTCTCATGCTTTCGTTTTGTACGTATCATAATCATATTTGTGATTCAGAATAAACATCTGAATTGAATTTATTTGATTTGAGCTGAAACGTATGATTAATTATGCCAACTATGTACGTGTTTACCGAACGTTGTTAACGCCATTTTCGCCAGCACTCTAGATTCACATTTGCATTTCATCTGCCGTCATTTCTCAAACGGACGCCTGCCGAACCATATACAGTTCGTAATTGGAAACGAATATGAGTGTTATGATAAGTATGTACCTTGATGACGAATCAATTATGTAACAGTTATTGTGAACACAATATTTCATAAAATAGTAAACGCAATCCGCGGAAGATTGGCACACACCGCGTTGTTTGGAATTTCAGTTCATAGTGCTAACTCAACGAAAACCAGAAGGTACACACTCACTACCTCTAAAACCGTGTGCACATGTTTTGTGTATGGTCTCAGTTGTGTTCCACTTTGGTTGGCCATTTCAAATTGTGCGTATTCCCATTAAAGTCAGATGTTCGAACAAAAGTTAAAAACCAAAAAACACCAGAAAAAAAAACTTAAAAACCAGAAACCGAGCGGCATTTGTAATGCATGTTTAACGTTGCCGGGGGCGCGGCTCAGTGGATAGAGCGTTCGTCTCTCAATCTCACGGTCGCAGGTTCGATCCCCCTCGGAGTCAACCATTCTTGCGAAATTCACCAAGCCCCTGTGGTGTGGCAATCCACTCTCATGGTAGCCAGAAGGCGTCACAGCATCATCTACGGACTCAAGAACGGAATTCAAGACGTCCGACGCCAACCAACCCAACTACCTCTGCTGACGTCGTCGTAATCCAAGAACTCTATCTTGTTCTCGACTAGGAGGACCCCGGATTCAACCGGCTAAACAAAAAAAAAAAAAAAACGTGGAATTCCATCTGCTCTGCGTTGTTGTAACGCCTATCAGAATTTATCACAACCGTCACATGCTATGAAAGTTCCAAACTTTACTGACACCGACGCTTTATTTGGTATCGAAACTCAAAACGTGAGTTAAATAAATAAAAAGTTGAGTAATAAAGTGCTAACGCAGTTTGGACTCGACTGTATGTTTGTTACTTCCATCTTCGGTCCGGTGTTGAACGTTTTCGGAATATACACCATGATCTTCCACTCGCTGCCGTCTATGAAAGACTACACGCGCTACCTCATAGCACTGCATGTAGTTTTGTTGTTCACCGAGGCGTTTATTTGCGAGTGTCGCACAATTTTGTACCTACCGCTCATGAGCTATTATATGCACGGCATCATACCGCAACTGGTTGGTTCTCATACGTGCACGGTTAGTACAAATTGAAAACGCAGCCCTCAACACTTTTTTCAGGTTGTAATATTTATGATGATGATAATTTCTGGTTGGTTGGCATTTGTTCTGCTGAGCTTCAAAGCGCAAGTTCTTTTGGATCGAGAGTCGAGATTGTGCTTGACACAAAAACAGTTCAAGCAGTTCTATATTATCGTAAGTTTGATTATATATATATATTTATATCGATATATATATATATATATATATATATATATATACGTTTGTATTATTTTCAGATGCTTTCCATTGTACTTGCTCCCATGACATTGTTTGCGATTCTAGTTTATGAAAATCAAACAGACGTATTCATCTACACCCAAAAGGTGCAAAAGTGTAGTAAAATATTCATACATCTAATAATTAAGTTCTATCCCGAGCTCGTTCCGATACTGCGACACACATCTGCGTTTTTCATCACTTTTCCAGAGCATAATCGGTGGGTGGCAGCGATCGGCATATATGGTGCCTTCGATCTGGTCTTGATCGTGAGTTAATCAAACGCCATGTTTTTAAGTTGTGTAATTTCTTGCAGTTCGTATTGCTTTCTGTACAATGTGCTATAGCAGTATCGCATTTGAAAAAACGAACGAGTATCTCGGAAAAGACACGACAAATGCAACTCAAGTTCTTTGTTTTCCTCATAGTTCAAGTAAGTGCAGTGATTCGATCGATCGACACAATATTTTGATAGGTCTGCATTCCGACACTTTTAATATCGACTCCTTTGATTTGTCAAATGTTTGTTGTTATCAATGAGATTTGGTTTGCCCACTGTGAGTGATGTTACTTGTTCCATTTCCACAAAGAAGTAATGTCTCTTCACTGATGATGACTCCGGATTGTCGGACGGTGTTCATCGTCTGATGATAGGAGTCGAAACAATGTTCACCACTTCTAGATCTCTCTTTGTTTTTCTAAATGATAATGTTTCAGTTCTAGCCGCAGGTGTGTTTCCAATGATTTGCATGCATGGACCGGTTGCCACCGTATGTCTTTTCGTCTTCAACAAGTGCTATCGAAAATGGCTGCAAAAGTTGATCGCTCATAAAAGTGAGATTTTGACGGTATCGTGAAAATGAGAAGCTCTTTTTTCAGTTTTTCGAAGACCCGAGCGACCGGATAAGGTGTTCAACACAAGAAAGTTAACAACGAACGTTAATTCATAATGCTATATGAATAAGTAGCACCATGCAACTTTTCAAGTGATAAATTATATCAAATCAGAGAATGGCTGTGTTTTGTAGAGCAAGACATTGTTTGACTATGGTGTAGCGCCATAGTTTTCTTTCGAACCCCTCCAAAGAGTGACATCTTGCATCGGGATGGGGGGGGGGATTACTTTTAATAGTTTTTTTTATAGTTTTGAGTACTTAACATAGGGCAACATAGGACACACAACATAGCCTACGGTAGGATAATAAAATGAGAAAAAAGAACAAACAGTAGACCATAAGAAAACTACAAAAGTTACCTTTACCTTTACTCACCAACTGTATACTATGATTATGTGCTGATCACAGAGTTTCACTACGATTATGTGCTGATCACAGAGAGTTTTAATTTTATCTACACTATCCGGAAGCTTTCCCAGCCGTCAATCGGCCAGGACAGAAAAATTGCATAATTTTGTACAATTGATGTTCATAAAATTTTAAAACTCTCTCAGACGGGAGCATATTCCTTTTAGTTGTATTATTTATAGCTCTCTGATAACCCACACATTTCCATGTTTGATTTATTAAATTATGTGTTTACTGGCTTGACTACTGTTTTGCAACAGTAATTGCTGCAGCTGGCTCACGAGGCAGGTGTTCAGATAAAACATATAAAATATTCCAATATAAAATGTCTAAGGACGCTTTTTAACACCAAAGCCCATCAAAGCCAAGTTTAGCATGATTTCGAATATGTTACCGAAAATCTCATTTATATATAAAGATCAACTGAGATCCAATATATACATTATGTACATCTGCGATTGCAAGTAACAACGTGTTCACAAAGATACATTCCCTCCCCCGTACTAGCACTGACTGCGTAATTATTTACGGCTGTAAGATGAATTCATTCACATGCCTTTAAAAAATAAACCGTTACGCGCAGCGGTCAGCCTAAAGTACCGTACTGGTCCTTAACACGGCCCAATGTGAGGAATGTAACTCACATTCGTCAGATCCATCACATGGCCTCTAACACGCTTTGTTTTGCATCTTTTGAGTCGTTCAAGAGCTCTTTTTAAAGGAATGTACCACTCTGAACTTTTGTATGTAAACTACGACTACCATGTAAAAGAACATGAGAATACAATCACTTTTCATCAATAAAATATATGCTGAAAATGAAGATAGGGTGTTGAAAACGCACCGCGAATTTCGTAGTGAGAAATACCGGAATGTGCCGTAGAACATTCCGTTCGCACAAAGCAGACGATTTAATGGAATGTTGCATATGTTATTGTGTGTATATGCACAGATGATTATCATTGATAGTCATATGAGCATACAAATTTCTGGTTTTAGAAGTGTGCGTAGTGCATCTAAGTGTGCGTAGTGCATCTAGCTCTTTCCGGAGCAGCTCCTTCCCGAGCAGCCCGTTCCATGAGCAGCTCCTTCCTACGGCATATTTCGCTTCTCACTACGGAATTCACAACTTCGCGATGCGTTTTCAACACCTTATCTTCATTTTCAGCATAGAGTTTATTGATGAAAAGTGATTGTATTTTCATGTTCTTTTACGTGGTAGTCGTAGTTTACACACGAAATTCAGAGTGGTACATTCCTTTAAGACACGCTATTAAAGGAACAGTGGCGCATTATTTTCGACCTTGGATCATTGCTTGACCCAGTGGAATGCAAAATAAACAAAAAAAGAACGGTTGGAAGCTGTTACCGCGTTACCACACTAATTACCACAACCGTTCCCGTTACCACACAAAAATAGGCGTTCAAATTCGCGCCACACGGTCTCGATCGCAGTGCACGTGCGCCGGCCCACTCATCAGCTGTTTTTATTTTTATTTTTTTTCGTTTATTTGTGTGATTGTTGATTATCAAGATATTACTTTGTAAACAAAATAATGCAAGCAGTTGATTACGTGGCTATGAACTACATAGTCCGATGGTGTTGATGTTATGTTGTTCGAGCGAATGGTTGTTTGTGCACTTGTTTATTCATTCTAATGTTCAGTTCGTTATTGTTTGTTTTGATTACTTGTTCATTCGTTTGTATTAGCTTCCACGTATAATGTGATTACGATTAGATTTCAGGTAGGCGTTGTGCCGGTCAGGTGAGGTGAGCTGGTTGCCGCGGGTCGACCGGCCGCAAGCCGTCGTTGTCTCCCACAACCCCCAATTGTACGGTGAGTGTGTTTTTGTTATTTGATTTGTATTTGTTGTTATATATAGAATATATTTGTCATATGATTGTTGATGACCATACACTTGATTGTGACGTGTTTCCAGTTCTCGTTGCGTGCGTGCTGTGTGCTGCGCGCAGTGCAACGACGGCGCGATCATCGGCAAGCCCAGCACGACACTAGTGAATATGCAATTGTTGTTATGTTGTCTTGTGAACTCTTTGCCGTTGATGTACGTGAATGGTTTTAGCAACATGTTGGTATGACAAACAGCTAAAGCTAATGTTTCAATATGAAATCAATCACGAAAATTCAACTCCCATAATTTGATAACTTAGGTCAGTCCCCTTATTGGCTAGGTCGACGGTTGTATAACTTGAAACTGCTGATACACAAACTTTTAACGGTACATGCACTCGCTATATGACATGATAACTAGTGAAGAATGGCTAGTTTACTCGTAGTAGAATTTCATTTCGACTAGCTAGTAACTTGCTAGGTAATGGAACTGCTTAGGAGATGAAGGGAAGAAGAGAGAAGTTTGTAACGTGTGTAGCGCGCGTCAATGAGCGACCGGCAGGCGCGTGAGCGATTCGACCAAGCTATTTCGAAGGTTTCTAATTTAGATACATTCGTATATAACACAACATTGTTCGGCAACACATGATCTATCAGTTTCAAAAAAGCGGGAATCACAGAAACTATTTTATAATTTCAAATCAGTGAATATTACTATGTAGTATTGTTGTATAAGTTATTTGTATTTTTCTTTCAATCATGACATTCTGACTAGTGAGTTTGTGATATGTATGTTTTATTTTCGTAATTCACCAATGTGAAAAAAATTTCTTAGAAATTTGAGAAAAGGACATCCATTCTCTTTCGAAAAGTACGTAAGTAAAGAGAAGAGATTTGTCTGGATCTGATTCAACAAAAGCACATGCATAAAATCTCTTTGCAGCTGACTAAAATATCAAAACAAACCTGCTCTTTCGAATTTATGAAAATAGAACATAAATATTATGCATTATAATAATTTATTTATAGTGAAATATAATAAAAATTTGGCCTTTTTCACAGTCACCTTACATTATATATTTTTAATGTTTAAAAACACATTTTAGAGTGATTCGAAAGAGCAGGTTTGTTTTGATATTTTAGTCAGCTGCAAAGAGATTTTATGCATGTGCTTTTGTTGAATCAGATCCAGACAAACCTCTTCTCTTTACTTGCGTACTTTTCGAAAGAGAATCAACTCTGTATCAATATAATGTCAGTTGTTGTATGGGGGAGGGGGGTGTCATTCACCTCTCTCAGGCCAACACCCTCTCCCACATCTCCCATTTGTGTACCTGTCCGCGAAGCTTCGTCCGAAGAGATGACTCCACGCTCGTATCACATATGCTGTACAATACATTAACCTCACCTTGTCTCTAGGCTGCGTGTCTCTCTCCTCTCTCCTCTCTCCAATCTCCTCCACAGCCTCGCCCCGTGTGAGCATCGCCTGCCCCAACCGAGCACAACCTGCAAACATACAAGGCTGATGAACGGAATACGCGCGAAATGATACACAAAGAAGTAGTACAATACAGAATCCACCCACAATGGTGCTGACCGACCCGCTGACCTCACCTCACTGCCTATGTGCCTGTGTCTGTCGACACGTCGTTGCCATTTGGAAAGCACTGAAATAGGTGGATATGAATTGGATGAATTGGATGCATAACTTTCTAACTACTTTCTTTACTCACAGTTGGCTGCTACTGAAACTGCTATCACTGATCACAATCACTATCGAAAGTTCCAGGTTCCTTCCGTGCGTGCACCGTTTCTGCCACGGGTGCGC
>CAWZYM010000354.1:60000-62500 GCA_963966185.1 Rhabditoides inermis | reverse complement strand
GAGAGGAGGGGTGGAGTGGGCTCGTCATCTCCACCGAAAGGACCACCATTCCTGGAGAGGTGAGGGGAGAGAGAGAGAGAGAGCGAAGGGAGAGAGAGAGAGGGAGGGAGAGGGAGAGGGAGAGGGAGAGAGAGAGAGGAGAAGGGAGAGAGAGAGAGACAGAGTCAGAGAGGGGAGAGAGGCTGACTCTTTCCAGATCCTCCCTCTCGTTGCTGTCTTTGATGCTGTCAGCAGCAGTGGTGAGTGGGTTTTTTTTTCGTTTCCACAGTTTTTTTGTTTCACGGACTTGTGTGGAATTTTTTTGTGATGTTCAAATGCAACAATTGAACAATTTCTTTGTTGTTCTCTTCACATAACGTGAGTATCGCTTGAAAGTCCTTAGACAACTGGTAATGCCATTATCAATTGTTGACTTTGTAACAATTTAATAGTTCTATTTTTCGCCTCCGGTCCAAAGTGGGAAAATGGGTTGTGTGGAAGGCGGGATGTTTTGTATGCATAAATGATTCTAAAAGCAACATTCGAATTCATTTGCAAACATCGCAAAACATTCGCAAAACAAACTGGCAGATATGAAGATCGAACGCGCCTGGTTAGTATCAGTACGCCCTCACCCTACCACTTGAGCTATTCCACATCATGATGAAACTTCTTTGAGAATATGGGGTGGCTAGCGCAGTGGATGTGCGCGCAGCTATCATGCGGAAGGTCCCGAGTTCAATCCTCTCGGCGGACAATGTTGTACCGCTAGTCACGGTGGAGTGACGACCACCCTCACAACTTTCGTGAGCCTCTAGTCAGAAGTCTGTGACGTCAACTGATCCAAATTCACTGCATTAATCGATGGACCCCTTGTAAGCAGCTAGCGATTTGTACTCGAGAGCCTTAGGTCAGTCCCCTTATTGGCTAGGTCGACGGTTGTATAACTTGAAACTGCTGATACACAAACTTTTAACGGTACATGCACTCGCGATATGACATGATAACTAGTGAAGAATGGCTAGTTTACTCGTAGTAGAATTTCATTTCGACTAGCTAGTAACTTGCTAGGTAATGGAACTGCTTAGGAGATGAAGGGAAGAAGAGAGAAGTTTGTAACGTGTGTAGCGCGCGTCAATGAGCGACCGGCAGGCGCGTGAGCGATTCGACCAAGCTATTTCGAAGGTTTCTAATTTAGATACATTCGTATATAACACAACATTGTTCGGCAACACATGATCTATCAGTTTCAAAAAAGCGGGAATCACAGAAACTATTTTATAATTTCAAATCAGTGAATATTACTATGTAGTATTGTTGTATAAGTTATTTGTATTTTTCTTTCAATCATGACATTCTGACTAGTGAGTTTGTGATATGTATGTTTTATTTTCGTAATTCACCAATGTGAAAAAAATTTCTTAGAAATTTGAGAAAAGGACATCCATTCTCTTTCGAAAAGTACGTAAGTAAAGAGAAGAGATTTGTCTGGATCTGATTCAACAAAAGCACATGCATAAAATCTCTTTGCAGCTGACTAAAATATCAAAACAAACCTGCTCTTTCGAATTTATGAAAATAGAACATAAATATTATGCATTATAATAATTTATTTATAGTGAATTATAATAAAAATTTGGCCTATTTCACAGTCGCCTTACATTATATATTTTTAATGTTTAAAAACACATTTTAGAGTGATTCGAAAGAGCAGGTTTGTTTTGATATTTTAGTCAGCTGCAAAGAGATTTTATGCATGTGCTTTTGTTGAATCAGATCCAGACAAACCTCTTCTCTTTACTTGCGTACTTTTCGAAAGAGAATCAACTCTGTATCAATATAATGTCAGTTGTTGTATAGGGGAGGGGGGTGTCATTCACCTCTCTCAGGCCAACACCCTCTCCCACATCTCCCATTTGTGTACCTGTCCGCGAAGCTTCGTCCGAAGAGATGACTCCACGCTCGTATCACATATGCTGTACAATACATTAACCTCACCTTGTCTCTAGGCTGCGTGTCTCTCTCCTCTCTCCTCTCTCCAATCTCCTCCACAGCCTCGCCCCGTGTGAGCATCGCCTGCCCCAACCGAGCACAACCTGCAAACATACAAGGCTGATGAACGGAATACGCGCGAAATGATACACAAAGAAGTAGTACAATACAGAATCCACCCACAATGGTGCTGACCGACCCGCTGACCTCACCTCACTGCCTATGTGCCTGTGTCTGTCGACACGTCGTTGCCATTTGGAAAGCACTGAAATAGGTGGATATGAATTGGATGAATTGGATGCATAACTTTCTAACTACTTTCTTTACTCACAGTTGGCTGCTACTGAAACTGCTATCACTGATCACAATCACTATCGAAAGTTCCAGGTTCCTTCCGTGCGTGCACCGTTTCTGCCACGGGTGCGCGTCCATGTGGCTGAGTGGGAAGGACGCTTGTCCTACGGTTAGTCTTCCTACGGTAGGTGGAAATGGGTACTGTAGTCGATTATTTACCGATTGATACTGCCAA
>CAWZYM010000354.1:52500-55000 GCA_963966185.1 Rhabditoides inermis | reverse complement strand
GTAATGCCATTATCAATTGTTGACTTTGTAACAATTTAATAGTTCTATTTTTCGCCTCCGGTCCAAAGTGGGAAAATGGGTTGTGTGGAAGGCGGGATGTTTTGTATGCATAAATGATTCTAAAAGCAACATTCGAATTCATTTGCAAACATCGCAAAACATTCGCAAAACAAACTGGCAGATATGAAGATCGAACGCGCCTGGTTAGTATCAGTACGCCCTCACCCTACCACTTGAGCTATTCCACATCATGATGAAACTTCTTTGAGAATATGGGGTGGCTAGCGCAGTGGATGTGCGCGCAGCTATCATGCGGAAGGTCCCGAGTTCAATCCTCTCGGCGGACAATGTTGTACCGCTAGTCACGGTGGAGTGACGACCACCCTCACAACTTTCGTGAGCCTCTAGTCAGAAGTCTGTGACGTCAACTGATCCAAATTCACTGCATTAATCGATGGACCCCTTGTAAGCAGCTAGCGATTTGTACTCGAGAGCCTTAGGTCAGTCCCCTTATTGGCTAGGTCGACGGTTGTATAACTTGAAACTGCTGATACACAAACTTTTAACGGTACATGCACTCGCGATATGACATGATAACTAGTGAAGAATGGCTAGTTTACTCGTAGTAGAATTTCATTTCGACTAGCTAGTAACTTGCTAGGTAATGGAACTGCTTAGGAGATGAAGGGAAGAAGAGAGAAGTTTGTAACGTGTGTAGCGCGCGTCAATGAGCGACCGGCAGGCGCGTGAGCGATTCGACCAAGCTATTTCGAAGGTTTCTAATTTAGATACATTCGTATATAACACAACATTGTTCGGCAACACATGATCTATCAGTTTCAAAAAAGCGGGAATCACAGAAACTATTTTATAATTTCAAATCAGTGAATATTACTATGTAGTATTGTTGTATAAGTTATTTGTATTTTTCTTTCAATCATGACATTCTGACTAGTGAGTTTGTGATATGTATGTTTTATTTTCGTAATTCACCAATGTGAAAAAAATTTCTTAGAAATTTGAGAAAAGGACATCCATTCTCTTTCGAAAAGTACGTAAGTAAAGAGAAGAGATTTGTCTGGATCTGATTCAACAAAAGCACATGCATAAAATCTCTTTGCAGCTGACTAAAATATCAAAACAAACCTGCTCTTTCGAATTTATGAAAATAGAACATAAATATTATGCATTATAATAATTTATTTATAGTGAATTATAATAAAAATTTGGCCTATTTCACAGTCGCCTTACATTATATATTTTTAATGTTTAAAAACACATTTTAGAGTGATTCGAAAGAGCAGGTTTGTTTTGATATTTTAGTCAGCTGCAAAGAGATTTTATGCATGTGCTTTTGTTGAATCAGATCCAGACAAACCTCTTCTCTTTACTTGCGTACTTTTCGAAAGAGAATCAACTCTGTATCAATATAATGTCAGTTGTTGTATGGGGGAGGGGGGTGTCATTCACCTCTCTCAGGCCAACACCCTCTCCCACATCTCCCATTTGTGTACCTGTCCGCGAAGCTTCGTCCGAAGAGATGACTCCACGCTCGTATCACATATGCTGTACAATACATTAACCTCACCTTGTCTCTAGGCTGCGTGTCTCTCTCCTCTCTCCTCTCTCCAATCTCCTCCACAGCCTCGCCCCGTGTGAGCATCGCCTGCCCCAACCGAGCACAACCTGCAAACATACAAGGCTGATGAACGGAATACGCGCGAAATGATACACAAAGAAGTAGTACAATACAGAATCCACCCACAATGGTGCTGACCGACCCGCTGACCTCACCTCACTGCCTATGTGCCTGTGTCTGTCGACACGTCGTTGCCATTTGGAAAGCACTGAAATAGGTGGATATGAATTGGATGAATTGGATGCATAACTTTCTAACTACTTTCTTTACTCACAGTTGGCTGCTACTGAAACTGCTATCACTGATCACAATCACTATCGAAAGTTCCAGGTTCCTTCCGTGCGTGCACCGTTTCTGCCACGGGTGCGCGTCCATGTGGCTGAGTGGGAAGGACGCTTGTCCTACGGTTAGTCTTCCTACGGTAGGTGGAAATGGGTACTGTAGTCGATTATTTACCGATTGATACTGCCAACACTACACTGAAATTCTTTGGAATGTATCACAATTTGACACTGCATAGTCTAATTCACTGTGTACTGTAATACCTTGCCGACAACCACTTCCCGTTCAGTGCCGAACCAAGACGACGCTCGCCAAGCACGACCCGGTGTTCAGCGAGGTACTCGACTATCATCTCCACACCAATCCAGGTACGTATTCAATGTATCAATGTACGTCTTCAATGTACTCTCCAATCATCACCAACTTCGTCGAGCCATTCATTCATATGTGTGTGGGCACTCTAGGGGCGGACTAATGCGTGACCAGACCCAATGACCACACACCAGACAAGCGCGTCTCACACACCCCCTAAGTAGCATAGCCGAATCATTAGAATCACTGACGTTGAATCCCCTTGAA
>CAWZYM010000354.1:0-47500 GCA_963966185.1 Rhabditoides inermis | reverse complement strand
TCTTCATACGTCTGCCTATGCGACGTGGACACCCCGCAGCCTACCTGGTCTACCTGGACCACCCTCTCTTGGAGAAGGGCAGTGTGAAGGAGGTTGGACTGTGCACAGTGGGGCAGTGACTTGCGACGGCTCTCTCCTCATCGCATGGCAACAGTAATGTGAGTGTCTATGTTTATCTCTTTAGGGTATTTTTTCATCTGTTTCTCTCTCATGTAAATACATGTTTCCATATCCCGATCGACGAGTAAAAGTTCGTCTTCTGGGCGGTGGGATGACCACTACCGATTGCACGCAAGACTCTCTCTCTCCATCTCTCTCTCTCTCTCTCTCTCTCTCTCTCTCTGTACAGATGAAGGAGGTCACACGGCTCGATGAGAGGGATATTGTAACAAAAAAAAATCACATTCTCGAATTAAATGATTTATACCAGAAGACAAACGTGAGCTATACAAAAAGAAGTTTTAAGTCATAATCGATATCTACAGTCCGAAAAGAGAGAGGATCATCTTAGGCAGGAGAGATGCAGTCTTGATCTGAATGCTCAAACCATGCATCAGAAGACGAGCATTGACAGGCTTCGTCTGATCAGAAGACTGAGTGGGCGGGGCATCCGGGGGCGCAGCGGTCGTCGGATTGTCTCCGGTAACAACAGGTTTCTGCGGCGGAACGGGCGCCTTAGTTACTGGATTCATTGGGGGGATCTTGGGAGGCGGGTCCTTGGTAGGCGGAGACTTTTTGGGCGGAGGAGGAGCGGGAGCTTTGGTGGGCGGAGTCTTCTTCTGCGGCGGAGGCGGAGTCTTCTTCGGAGGCGGAGCTTCGACGGGCGGAGTCTTCTTCGGCGGCGGGGCCGGCTCATTGGGATATCCGGTGCCATCGCAAATCTCGTCATACGCCGGACAGACCAGATTGCCCTTGAGATTGTTGCGATACAGGTCGACCGTTGCCTGTAAGTCATAGGGTGAAAGAAGAGATAGAGAGATAGAAGGAGAGAGATAGAAAGAGAGAGATAGAAGGAGAGAGATAGAGAGAGAGAGAGAGAGAGAGAGAGAGAGAGAGAGGATACTTTTCCGCCCTTGGTGGCCCAGTCGGTTCGAGTGATCGTCTCAGTAACTGGCTTAATCGGCACTTCAGTCGGTTTGTTGTTTTTCGGATCCCTGTAGAGAGAACATTACTATACCAAATCCGTCAACCAAACAAGTATCCCAAGTACCAAAACTTCCAACGCCTCTCGTCTATGACCAGTAGAAGCGGGAGCGGCAGACAAACTGCACTCTATTTAAAGACGACAAAAAATCGAAAAGACACTGCAGATCCTCCATGCAAGACACTACCAACGCTATACCGTAGTATCATTCACTGCGCGCCCTCGAATGATATCGCGCGTGTCACTGTATTGTCTGTGCGTGTTTCTTTCATTTTTTTTGTCGCTTTTACTAGACTCCATCCCCCATCTACATTGCGTTCGCATCGGCTATCTACAGTAGCCACGCCATACTTACGCCAATTCTTCGCGAAACGTCTTCGAACTTGCCGCCCAACTACCACCGACCACACCTTACTCTACAGTGGCCACGCCCACCCAGCGTGCACCGTTTCATGTCGATTTTTCCCGACGCGTCCGAAGGGCACGAGTGGCAAGGCTGAAAGAGTGCGGATAGGCAACGCCCCCGCAAGTCCCGCCCCTTTTAATCCCGCCCCATCAAGTTCCATTCTCTCAAGTCCCGCCCCTCACCGGCAAGTGTTTCTCGGGAATGACGACGGTGGCGCACATCGATCGGCCGCACGCGCCCACACAGGTGCGAGGAGTGCGGAAGCGGGTCAGGATGAAGGGAGAGCATGTCCTGCAATCAATCGATAATCAATCGATAATCAATCGATAATCGATCGATACCTCTTCAGTCGGGTTGGCGGCGCGGCGCACCGACAGAGTCGCCTGCCAGTAGTCGACCGCCTCTTGCACTGCGGTCTTCAGCTTCTGCCTGCAAGGAGTGCGATAGAGAGAGGGAGACAGGGAGAGAGGGGGGGGGGGGAGGGAGGGAGGGAGGGAGGGAGGGTGAGAGAGAGAGAGAGGGAGGGAGGGAGGGAGGGAGAGAGAGAGAGAGAGAGAGTGAGAGTGAGAGAGAGAGAGACAGAGAGAGAGACAGAGAGAGAGGAGATGTACTCACTACACGATATGTGAGAGTGAGAGTGAGAGTGAGAGTGAGAGTGAGAGAGAGATTCGTACTTGGTCGCCGAGTCGAGGGCGTCTATGGTGGGATCATAGTGCGGCAGAATACGCATCGGCTGCCATTCGCCCGCCGCTCGCGGCTGCCTCTCACTGCTTCCATTCCTGGGTAGATCGGAATCCAGACGGACTTGCGTCACCACGCTGGATGGGTCGGGCGGCTGAGTGAGAGGGAACAGAGAGAGAGAGAGAGAGAGAGAGAGAGAGAGAGAGAGAGAGAGAGAGAGAGAGAGAGAGAGAGAGAGAGAGAGAGAGAGAGAGAGAGAGAGCTACCTGATATCCGCACTCCCAGTCCGTTGCATAGGTGTGCGCAAGCAGGGAGAGAAAGAGAAGCAGCCGCATTTGAACACGAAAATGGACAAGTAAACACGGTAACCACACAGGAAGAGGAAAACGAAAGAAATGATGAATGCCAGTTGACTCGAGACTCCTCTACAAAACGTCATTCAAATCACTCGTCAAAATACGATAATTTATTCGCTCAAACAAATATACCCAGAACATTACAAAATAATAAACGCCATAATGATCAACGCAATTGTACATTGTATCAGTACATGTCGTAGAAAAGCCTAGGATCCGCGGGGGCGGGAGCATAGTGGGCGGGGCGTGGGTGGAACTCCATTGGCTGCAGACCGCGGACGGGACGTCGCGGGCTCGGTCCAAGAGATGACGAACAGCAGTCGTCCTACAAACACACGATACAGTAATCCTGACCACACTCTACAGTAATCCTGACCACACTCTACATTCTCTTTCGAAAAGTACATAAGTAAAGAGGAGTGGTTTGTTTTGATCTGATTCAACAAAAGCACATGCATAAAATCTCTTCGCAGCTGACTAAAATATCAAAACAAACCTGCTCTTTCGAATGATGGTTTATCCCTCTAAAATGTGTGACTTTTGTGCAGATATACGCATGCATACACATATATTTTATATGTTTTCTTTGTTTTGCAATGATTTTTTCAAACATAAAATATGTATAATGTATTGTGACTATGAAATAGACCAAATTTTTATTAGATTTCATCACTATAAATGAATTATTTAATGCATAGTATGTATTTATGTTAACTTTTCATCGATTAGAAAGAGCAGGTTTGTTTTGATATTTTAGTCAGCTGCGAAGAGATTTTATGCATGTGCTTTTGTTGAATCAGATCAAAACAAACCACTCCTCTTTACTTATGTACTTTTCGAAAGAGAATGGATGTCCTTTTCTCGAATTTCGCAGAAATTTTTTCAGGTTAGGTTGATGTGCGTTGATAAGAGTTACTCGCGAATGTATGTATCAAAATTAGAAACGAAAACGTATCCTGAATATGGAAACGCATGCTCGCGCGCTTGCCAGTCTCTTATTGACGCGCGCTATTACCATTCGAAAACGTATACTGAATATGGAAACGCATGCTCACGCGCCTGCCAGTTTCTTATTGACGCGCGTTATTACGCGTCTTTCTCTTCACTCCGTTCGCACACCACACATCACCCCACAGTTTTCACGCCATAACTTGGAACCTCTCACCCTTGCCTAGAAACGTTCGAAAACGTATCCTGAATATGGAAACGCATGCTCACGCGCCTGTCAGTCTCTTATCGACGCGCGCTATCACGCATTCGAAAACGTATCCTGAATATGGAAACGCATGCTCACGCGCCCGCCAGTCTTTTATTGACGCGCGCTATTACGCATTCGAAAACGTATCCTGAGTATGGAAACGCATGCTCACTTCTCTCCACTCCGCTCGCACACCACCCCCACAGTTTTCGCGCCAAAATTGGGCCATCTCACCCCTGCACCACTCGAATTGCACGGGAAGAGAGAGAGTGAGCAGTGAGTGCGCGCTCGCGAGAGAGAACAGACGGTAAGCCGCCATGAGAGTGGGTGAGAGAAAGGCGGGGCAAGCGGTCGGCCAATCAGAGTGCACTGGCAAGTAAGCCGTGCGACCAATGAGCGCAGAGTGCAGTGGGCGGGGCTTACGTGATGCACACCGTCGTCGTCGTCGTCGTCGTCGTAAACACGTTTAGTGGCAGATTGAGAGAAAATTTGTTTTGTATATTTTTGATGCCGCAACCGATATTTATTTTCCGAATCATACTCATAGGTATTGCCAAATGATATTTTAACAGAAAAAAACACATACTATTGAGTATATCGTATGGATTAGAGGAAATGGTGTGTGACTTGGGGGTGGCGCGCTGCGCGCGCCAAAGATCAAGACAAACGGGCGGCGCTGCGCGCCGCCCTTAATTAATCCTGACCACACTCTACATTAATCCTGACCACACTATACAGTAATCCTGACCACAATCTACAGTAACCCTGACCACACTCTACAGTAATCCTGACCACACTCTACAGTAATCCTGACCACACTCTACAGTAATCCTGACCACACTCTACAGTAATCCTGACCACGCTATACAATAATCCTGACCACGCTATACAATAATCCTGACCACACTGTTACAGTAATCCTGACCACAATCTACAGTAACCCTGACCACACTCTACAGTAATCCTGACCACACTCTACAGTAACCCTACTCACAGGTGCAGTTTGACCGCGTGGAGGCTGATCTTGATGAGAAGTCGGTCCTTCCAGTCGCAGAATCGATCGAAATGCGCGTCTCTCGGATCGATATTCTGAAAGGGATAGTAGGACAGGAAGGAAAGAACTCACTCACCTCCACCTCCGCGTCGACCATCCGCAGCAATCGATTGATGACGTAGTTTCCGAACTGGTCGAACATCAGAATGTCAACAGCGTCGCCGTGCAGCCTACAAGGAGAGAGAGTGGACACATCCAGCACAACAAAACAGTACTACGAGGAAAGACACGAAGACACGGTCTTCTACGATCATGTATCCTATGTATCCCACACAAAGGAGCCGACAGGGAGGAGGGAGGGAGGGGGGTCGTAAACGAGAGAGGGAGTGAGGGGGTGCCATATATCCCTCCCCTACTTGGTCATCTCGAGGAGGAAAGGGAATCTGGCACTACAACAAGGACTTCCGGTCACTGAAACCGCTCCAATTTCAGGGGGGGACTCCAAGAAGAAGAAAGACACAGAAGAAAAGACACTACAAGAAAAGACACGAAATAAGTAAAAAAAATCGCTCGCTGCTACTACTACTACTACGCGCTGGAACTACAAGGAACTACAAGTAAATGACTCACTCGCTCCTCTTGTATCCATCCATCAGCTCCAGGCAGACCTCGTATGGCAGCGCCCGGCCAGCGCCCTCCACACAGTGCGAGCCAAACTTGTTCTGCGCGAGAGAGAGCAGGTTGCCCCTGGAAGGAGAGTGATGCTAGATACTACTCTCTCCTACATGATTTTACATGATTCTAGGAGCACATCTTCTACTACAGGATTCTAGGAGCACATCTTCTACTACAGGATTCTAGGAGCACATCTTCTACTACAGGATTCTAGGAGCACATCTTCTACTACAGGATTCTAGGAGCACATCTTCTACTACAGGATTCTAGGAGCACATTCTAAGAGCTCATACCTTCCCTCACGCACAGTACGCCAGTGTCGATGATCTCTTCCTTGTAGAGTGGATCGATGTTCTCAGTGAGTGCGTGTTGTACGAGGAAGTTCCCAGTGTCGTGGATGGCCAGATAGATCAAGTGAGCACACAACTGGGAGATCCACGCGTGGCACAGAGAAAAGCCGGGCTGAAAAGATACGGTCAGGTGTTCACTTCAGAAATACGCTGTCTGAAAAGGAAATGACGTCATAGAGAATCGGAAGGTCATTTGAGTTTTTGTTTACTTCAGAAAAACCTTCTACCTCTGAAATGCACTGGGAAACTTATTCAACTACCTTCCATTAGTTAGCACCAGACCTCATCAACATATATGCAATTGCCTATTGAAAAGCCTGAAATGCCGGGCTGGAGAGAGATAGGAGTAGACTACTTACCCTCGAAAAAGCATAACGTAGTCTAACTTTTTTCATACTACCTCCGATCAGCCCCAGATTACTTCGAACTACTTGAAATAGCCATCTCACCACTTCTGCTTCAGAAACTGTTACCGAAGAGAAGATGACCCACCTGTCCCTCCTCGGCAGCTCGGCTGAGGACAGCCTTGAGGAATTGGCAGCCCTGCTGGGTGTCGGCCGCTGTCACGAAGTCATCTCGAACGATCTGCGCAGCCAGAGCCTTCCACTCGAACAACGGACGAGCTCGAACACAGCACTGCCTAGAAGGGAAATGACGTCATTGGGAATCGGAAAGTCTGCTCACCTGCTTGAGTTGCTGATATGACATCATGTTTGAAGAAAGAGGTGAGGCCTGAAATATGCAAATGTGAAAGGTGAGGAGCGCACAATGACAAAAAGAAGAGTGATCGATTGAATGAGTGAGTGAGTGATTCATCCAGTCGACCACGCCTCTCGTGCCACTGGCACTCAAACGAGACTACCTCAATTGCGAAATCGTTGCCTCCTTTGACCTGACCCAGTTTTGTGCGCGGGGTTCTAATAACAAAACAATACGGTGCATCGATTGATTTGTTGGTTCTTGATCTCTTCCTCTCTCCCTCTTCCTCTCTCTCCTTCTCTCTCCCTCTCCCTCTCTCTCTCTCTCTCTCTCTCTCTCTCTCATCCTCTCCCCCTTTCAGACGCATCCACATCCGAGAATACACGATATAATATAGCTTCATTCTGTTGCGCTCTCCCTATAACATGCCGATGTGTCTTCTCTATCTAGAGTAGTTTTTGTGTACATTTGACTCTCTCTCTCTTTATCTTACTCTCTCTCTCTCTCTCTCTCTCTTTATCTTCACGTCTCACTCACAATATTTCCCTATTTGGAAAAGGATGGTCTTTGAACTCCGGCATAAGTTTGGCGACCTCGTTGAGCAAGTTCCCACTCAGAGTGAGAATCTCCTACACCAGCGTCTACATATGTCGTCTGCACTATCTTTTGATTGCACACTCTATCGACAATCGATTAACCTGGAAGTGTGAGTTGCGCAACCTCTCCACTCGGCTACACATCTGAACGGTCTCGCCAAACTACGCCCTTCTCCGCCTGAACTACATGAGCGCCAAATTCTAATTCACTTCTATTTTTCGGTGTAAGAATAGTTATAAAATCACTCTCAAACTCTCAAACAACGTTATTTCGAAATCAATTGATTTGTTATTAACAACAAATGAACTACCAATATATCCGAATGTGTAAAATACACTTTAACGGTCACCCGCCCATCTGTTAGCGTTATCATTTACTCAGCGGGAGTATTTACCGCAACTTGTGATCGCGATAAGCCAGTCTTGAGCTGGGCTCGCCTTCCACCTGCGAGCTCATATCCCCCTCTCTACGCTTCGATCACCTGAGACACTTTTTTTTTGGGGGGGGGGGGGGTTTTATGACATAACCCATTCTAGGACGTATTTCTCCTGTTTTCATTCTCTCTCCGAGCATACCTTAATTTTATCTCACACTGGTCATCAGCATTATTTTCCATAAATTATAGACGATAATCGCTGTGCCATTTCCATTCTCGTTGGCATTCTCATTTCACTGTCTGTGGTCATTTGGGCGTGGTCGGCGGGTCGAATAAAAGGGGGCGGCCGGGGCGGTGCTGGCAAGACTCGCCTCGCCTCCTTCCCTCCCTTTCCTCCGAGGCCGTGATGGGGGACACAGCCAGTGCCCTCCCCAGACGCTCGCTCGACCCGAGTACCGGCACATACACCGCCACTTCATTGTCCAACGAGTCCGTGCACGAAGACAAGAGTCTCCCTACGCCGTCTCCGACTAGGCTTCCGGTACATACTACAGTAGTACCAGTACTGTTTTCTATCAGTCAATTTTCAGGTGTGTTCGGTCATCCACTGCTTGGCTATAGCCATGTTTGTGTGCACATTCCCCTCATGCCCCGTCCACCATCTCTGCATCGCACACTTTGAAGAGCACAAGAGGCAGAAAGAAGGTGGAGAATCTCACGCCGTACGACCGATTGTGACTCTGCTGGGGCTGCTGAGCCGCCAACTGTGCCGTTGCAAGCCAGACGCCGGAAGGATGGCCCGAGCTACCACGATGCTCTGCTCCGTGTGCCGCGTGTTCTTCTGTGAAGGATGCTCGCACCTACACTCTACTCACGCAAGTGAACCTGTGAGTGAGACGATCACTTTATGATTTATTGACACTGTTACAGGCGCGCGAAGCCGAGCCCGACTTTGTCGACTACGTGAAGCAGGCTGCAACGGATGACGCAGCGGCTGTGCAGCGTCTCATCAGAATCCTACAAGCGCACCAAAAGGTTGCAAAGAAGAAGAAGTCTGGCAGCGAAAACAAAGAGATCACTGCAACTACCAAGTCGAATGAGAAAGGAACAAAGGAGGCCGCTAACAAGAACGAGGAATCACCCGACGCAAAGGTGAAAGCATAATTCAGAAACATTTGTAATCTCTTTCGATTTAGTTCATTCCTGCCACTCTCTACAAGTTCATAAATCTGTTTGATGGCCAGTTCTGTGAAAAGAAAATTTGCATGAAGTATCTCGAATCTCGGTCGTTCAGCCACGAAACGTCAGTTGTTACTCATTCTTCTCGTTTCACCATATCGTTTAGTGTCGCTGAGTACTTCAACAAGATCGGCACCAAGACTGACACGGCTTTCGAATTGCAAGAAGTCGACAATAAGTCCGTCATCAAGCTCAAGCCAGACTACTACGTAACTCCGCGTGGCTACCTCAAGCACGATGGATAGTATATAAATCAAACACCATTTACAAACCAGTCTCCGTAGTTAGAACTTAACACTTAAAACCAAATGCGGACGTGATAAATATTTATATAATTGTGTTGTGTGTTTCGTGATGGTCTTGGGGTCGTGGTGTTAACTCGGAAGTACTCAAATTTCGGTGGTGAACTTTGATTTCGTGGTGGGAGGTTGGCGAGGTGGCGCATTGTAGTGTTCGGACGTGGATGATATAAATTACAAGTTCTCACTAACACTTTATCTCGTTTACTCCGTAAACTCCATCGCAAGATTGCTGTGTGCTACCGTATTTAGAGATATACGGTAGAATACAGTACTCTACTTCGCTTCTTTATTGTGGTGATTTATTGTTTACGTTTGAAAAAATGTTCTCAGCAGTATCTTTCGCTGCGAACCCACTTTTGTCTTCGCTGTGAATGATGATATGTTCATGGTGAAAGCATTAAGCAGATGAAAAGAGGGTCAGTTGATGCGGCTGCGGCGGCGCTGGGCGGTTGCGTGGTCAGGTGTGCTCCTTCCTCCAACCCCCCCCCCCTCTCCTTTTAGGTGCTGGCACGGCGGCGCCGGAGCCACCGTCCCCTGTAAAATTCAACAAATCAACAATTCAACAAAAGGAGTCGTGTCATCTCTTTGGAAGACCTCCTTCATCACCCCCATTCCGGAGGAGAAGGGCGCCACCGACACGCTCAAATACCGCCCCATCTCGAGCACCTGCTTTCCTTGCCGTGTCTTCGAGAGGATTTTGAAACAGTCGATGCTGCAGCAAATAGCCACCCGCAACATCGTGCCCGCCAAGCAGTTTGGTTTCGTTGCCGCAAGTCGACCGACGAGGGAGTTGTTTTAGGTCCTCCACTCCGATTGACATGCTATAGGCTTCAATCAGCAGATCGTGATCTGGGGACCAACTTTAGTCATGATCGCAACTGCCCTCGTGCACGTTAAAGTACAGTAATCTTACCTTGAAGTTTTGGTATTTTTCTACTCGAAATCGCATCGCAGTATGCATTCAGTTCCCGCCGCTGCAGAAATGTGGCAGAGCTGCAGCTGCAGCTCTTGCAGTGTCTCGACCACTGGACACGCGCCGTCGACGAGAAGCAGGACGTCGACGTGATCTACTTTGACTTTGCCAAGGCTTTCGACAGAGTCTCCCACAACACGCTCGTGCCAAAACTCAACTCATACGGGTTTAGCACACCCGTCGTCAATTGGATACGTAACTATCTCGATGGACGTACATTCCAAGTACGAGTCAACTCTGCCTTCTCACCGCCCAGAGATATTCTATCTGGAGTGCCACAGGGGACGGTTCTCGGTCCCGTCCTCTTCAACGTCTTCATCGCCGATCTCAAACCTCAACTTCACGAGCACGTCACCTGCCGTGCGTATGCAGACGACCTGAAGGTCTACCGTTCGTTCAGTCTACACGATAACCGGCAACCCCTCCAAGACGCCATTAACATCGTCAATCAGTGGTCCACACTCTGGCAACTGCCTCTAGCCGCACATAAGACCAAGGCGCTGTACATTGGAAAGAAGAAACCACGCCGCATCTACACAGTAAACTCAACTGTCATCGTTGGAGTCGACGAAATTGCAGATTTTGGGTTCACCATAACCTCAGATCTACACTTCTCCAAACACTAAACACTGTCGCATCATCTACTCAAAGGCGTACAACAGGGCGTACACCATCCTTCGATCGATCGTCTCCACTGACAGGCAGATGCTCATCAACATTTATTACACCACCTACGTGAGACCGCTTTTGAAGTACGGCACGTGTGTGTTCAGTTCAACTCATCGGACAAGGCATCTATCGTACTACTCGAGCGCGTGCAGAACTACTACACACGGGTCGTCTTCGCGGGCACGTCACTCGTATTCGACGTGTCGGCAGAACAACGCAACGGGATATTTCAGTTACAGAGATCCGGAGGATGTTCCGATCCGTTGTGCGAGAAGTGATTCTGGGACGTCCAGAACTCTTCAGAAGAGAGATTTTGTGACCGCTGGAGTACTTTTTGAGCACCTTAGACATCGTAGTGCGGCACACATTGAACTGGATGGCGAGAGCCGATTGCGTCATACCCGTCTTTCTACCATTACAAATGGATTGCACTTGATCTGCTGTCAGATTTGAGAGACCCTTCGGTCGTCCCATGTCGAACATCTGGAAAAATAAGAAAAATGACAAATATAATAACGCAAAATGCATAAAAAAGGTGTTTTTTTTTTCAAAAAGTGCAAAAAATGTTTTCGACATTCATAAATTGTTTGTACACAGTACAAAGTACTTAAAAAACATTGTTTTTTAATATACAACACTAAACAAACAAAATCAAAAAAAATTATGAAAAAAACGATAAAAGGTTGCAGGCGCAAAAACGCTTCTATGAAGAATACAGTAATCCGCCTACTGTAAACGGGAGAATGGATGGGGATCAATATGGATTATGGTGTTAGGTCCCCTAATGAAGTCCAGAAAACAGTGTGCAAAATATGGGAGCTCTATCTTTCATTTGAATAGTTTTAGAGAGCAAAAACCAAAAGGTGATACCTTTTTGGCCGCCACTGTATGTTTTATGCACAACATATATGATACAAGCACAAGCAATGACACGATGAGAACGAATGATCTACTTGCGGGGGCAGAAAATGTTACGGTGGAGGCTCCTGTGGGACGGAGGACATCGTCGCCGGGCTGGCGCACCCACAGACGCACCAGTTCGGGATCGCACTTCTCAACCTCCTTATCGTGGACGACTCCGAACCACAGCGGGTAACCGTGACCGGAACGGTTGCGGTAGACCATGAGCTGCCTCTTGCCGCTGACACGTTGTCCGTACACGGAGGCGAGAGGGAGCTGACGCTCGATTTCCACGAACTTCTCGATCATCTGAACGGATGAAGTCAGCACAAAATGAAGATAGGAATGCGATGTAATTTCACTCGAGGGACGAACTCGGTTCGCTTCACTAGCTCGTACGCGCGGATCAGAGCGTTGCCTGGCACGCATCGAGGGCGCTTCTCCGCGAACTGGTAGATCTTCTGGTAGAACTCGCAGATGTTGAAGCCGCACTTGTCCTTCTTCTTGAAGAATTTCTCCCAGATCACATCCAGCTCCTGCAGTGAGAAGAATCGACTTCGCCTGGAAGAGAGATAGAGAGAGGGAGAGAGAGAGGGAGGGAGAGAGAGAAAGAGAGGGAGGGAGGGAGGGAGAGAGAGAGAGGGAGAGGAATAGAGGGAGAGAGAAAGAGGGAGGGAGAGAGAGAGAGAGCCTTACGTTTAGTGTGAGCATCAATTGGTACATGAATTGTTTGTTGAATCCCACAGCGACAAAGAAGATGAGCTGAACTGATGAGCTGAAGATGAGCCGCTTATGTCCCGACCCCAATATTTGCAGTATTTGGGTGTGGCGGTAGGTTATTCGTGGTGGGACCAATTTCGAACTCAAATTTTCGTATGCATTCTTGGCAGTGGCAGATTCAAAAGTAACGCAGAATCGGTAGATTAATACGAATTTTATAATACTCAGAGTCAAAACTAAGTCGCCACTGTTCCTTTAAAATAACAGTACAAACCATCTACTTTTACTTGGGAGAACTTTTTAAGATGAATGTATCACTACAATGGTATTACACATATTATTTTTCGCAGATGTCATTATTTCCGCATATATACCAAAACAGTCCTGCATAAATCAGAAGAACAATTCACAACCAGCTCACAGTTACGCCAGCAAAACATGGTAAAGAGAGAAGGAAAGAGGGGGAGAGAGAGGGAAAGAGAGGAAGAGAGGAAGAGATAGAGGGTGAAAGAATGTAACGTCGAAGTAGATCGTGTGCAGGGCACGTTTGATCGGTTAATTTTGACGGACTTACGGTGAACAAAAAAACGTGCCGTTCTGCGGCCGCCAACATCAACTGGACAAATGAGAACACTCATCATCTCATCGTTCTTCTCGTTGTCATTTCTCCCACCTCTCACCATCCAGACTGGTCGAACCGGCGGCAGAGGACAAATGCTGTGATGTGGACATTCTACCATGTCAGTGACTCTCTCTCTCTCTCTCTCTCTCTCTCTCTCTCTCTCTCTCTCTCTCTCTCTCTCTCTCGCTCCCTCTGCTCTACTCTCGTTCAGTTTCTGGGCATATTTGCCAACCTCGGCCACCTCTTTCTCGGCATCTACGAGATTGTCCATGTGAGTCAATCGATATCGATCAATTATTGATCGATGATCGATCAATATTTAAAGTCACTCTATCAGAACAACTTCCAATCCCTCGTTCGTGTTTCGTTCCTCGCGCATGGAATCTGGTGCATTCTCATAATGGTGCGTTATCGATCGATTATCGATTGATCACCAAATAATTACTACGAAGTTCAGCTCATCTTCTTTGTCGCTGTGGGAATCAACAAACAGTTCATGTACCAATTGATGCTCACACTAAACGTAAGGCTCTCTCTCTCTCTCTCTCTCTCTCTCTCTCTCTCTCTCTCTCTATTTCTCTCTCTCCATTTCTCTCTCTCCCCCCTCTCTCTCTCTCTCTCTCTCTCTCCTTCTCTCTCTCTTTCTCTTTATCCCCCTCCTCTCTCTCTCTCTCTCTCTCTCTCTCTTCCAGGCGATCTCGATTCTTCTCACTGTCTCTCTCTTCGTCTATCATGCAATCGATCTCGGAAAGCAGAAACAAAATGCGTTTGATCTCTACGATTGTGAGTGAATCTTACTGATAACTTATCTGTAATGAAGGTTCTTAGAGAGGTTCTAAGATGCACTTTGTGCAAAACTTTACGCACCCCCACCCTTTCCGTCTGATTCTCTTCAGCGCCCCGTACTCTCTTGCCCAAGGTTTCGGGTGTGGGTAAAGTATGACCAAAGTTTGGGCTATGTTTCAAAACGTGACCCTCAGTCCAACAGCGAGAAACTTTGAGCAAAATGGAAACTTTACCCTTCTTTGACCCATAACATGGGTCAAATTTCATCTTAGAACTATCCTAAAGGACTCATTATATCAGTCATCTAGAGTTGACTATCTATAGTGGGAGACGGAAACATATGACTTTGATATCTCTATTGTCCTATCGTTCGTTTCAGTCACTTTGACTTAGGGAAATTAGGGGCAAATATGATATCGATTGATATGATAGATGAAATTATATCGATCGATCGATATGATTGATATATCTATTCGTTTCAGCCACTTTAAATGCGTGGAGACAGTTTGAGATGGCGTATTCTGCCGCTGAGAAACGATACCAAGAAGATCTCTTTTTCATTGACGAGAATCCGGACTTTGCATTTGATATAGACAGGGATTCGTACTTCGAGAAAGCAAAAACACACAACGTCACGTTTACGCACGACTACGTTTTGGTGAGGAAGATTTTCTATGATTGTGATATCACGTATTTTTAGGAGGTCAAGAACCGCTACGAATCGTTTGATGGTGCGTAGGTGTCTTTTTATAATAGAACAATACATTACATTGTTATTAGTTACAAAAGTACCCGATTTTCAGGTGTGATCGGTTCGGTGTTGATAGTTCTCGCGTGCCACCTCATCATTTGTCTCTTCAATTGTTTCATCTTTGCTCTCATTGTGTGGTCGATGATGAAGAAAAAGTGAGTTCTTCTTCTTCAATTTTCGATGATGCCTTTTAGGAAAGCCAAACAAGATGAGGTATCTGCGGAATTGGATGAGGAAGAGAAGAAAGAAGCGACGCCGGATTCGGAGAAACGTCGACAAATGGAGAGGAAGAGAGTGGAAGGTAGCGAGTAGACGGCAAATAATGGCTACCGTATTCATAGATGAAAAACACGCGGCCTGTGAGGCGAAGGGAGAGGAGCTGTTGCGGAAGGTCTCTCTCTCTCTCTCTCTCTCTCTCTCTTTCTCTCTCTTCTCTCACATTTCCCTTATTCAGGCGCAAGGTTCGGTCGAGTACATTGGATACAAATCGAACGAGCTCGCCAAGACTCCGGTCGGACCGAAAGTTCAGAGGGAGAGAGGGTGAGGGCTCTCTATCTCTCTCTCTTTCTCTCTATTTTTCCCTCCCCCTCCTCTTTTTCTTTCTCTCTCACACACTCTCTCTCTATCTTTCTCTCTACCCCGGCCTGCCTGCCTACCTCCCTCCCTCCCTCCCTCCCTCCCTCCCTCCCTCCCTCCCTCCCTCCCTCTCTCTCTCTCTTTCTCTCTCTCTCTCTCTCTCTCTCTCTTTCTCTCTATCCCTTCCTTCCTCCCTCCCTACTTTTTTTCTTTCTCACTCTTACTCTCTCTCTCTCTTTCTCTCTGTCCCTCCCTCTCTCTCTCTGTCCCTCTCTCTCTCTCTCTCTCTCTCTCTCTCTCTCTCTCTCTCTCTCTCTCTCTCTCTCTCTCTGTCCCTGCCTCTTTCTAGTCTCAGCATGGAACCGCCCGGCTCTCGCGCGCTTTCTCGCGCTGGCTCGCAGCCTTTCTCCCGCGAGCGAATGAGTCGAGAAATCGGTGGACGAAAATCGAGGGAGCTGCCGTTTGACAGAAAACTCATCAAGTCTATCGAAACGGTATGAGAGAGAGAGAGAGCGGGGGGAGAGAGAGAAAGAGAGAGAGAGAGAGAGAGAGAGAGAGAGAAAGAGAGAGCGGAGAGAGATGTAGATAGATACATAGAGAGAGAAAGATAGAGAGAGAGAGAGAGAGAGAGAGAGAGAGAGAGAGATAACGCAATTTAGGTCCGGCCGAGTGGGGAGAGCGCAGAGCCAGCCAAAGAGAACCGATCGGTACGGTAGCCGGGAGGGATACTGTACTTTCAAACTCGCTTTTCAGTCGTCTCGTGTCCGATCGTCAAAGGAGCTGTCTCAGAAGACTCCAAAGGTTCTTGACAACAAGACCTCTCTCAGTAAGAAAGAGAATAAGGAATCGAAGATGACGTCATCCGACGACAAGAAAGAGAAGAAGTGAAGCAGGAGAAGCAGAAGAAAACTTATGTGAAACCAAACCAAAACTTAAAAACCAGGAAAACAGTTACAACTTTGAAAATTAATAAACGCGATGCACATTAAACTAGACTATTTGAACATTGTTTAGATGAACGGACTTGAATTGCGGAACGAGTTTATTATATTATGTACATCCAGTGTGTCTATCCAGTGTTACAACTTGAATCGCAGGTTTACTTCCGAATTTTTGTCTGTCCTCTCCATTGACGAAAGAGCACCTGAAATGAGATACGTTTCACTCAATTTGTGATCGATTTCAGTTTACAATAACTGCTTGTTTATTAATTTGAAACGTGATGCATAAATTGGTCCCGCCACGAAGTGCATGATTCCCTCACCTTCTGTCTGTCTCTTCTGCCCTAGCGCCCGTCCGAGCATATCCGGGGAGAGGACGGGGGGAACGTAGTCGAGAGAAGTGGACAGGGAGGGGGCGGCCGGGGCTGAAACAGAAGTTTGTATGTATTGATTGAAAAAAATCTAGATTTTAGTATAACTAGGCTGAATGTTTCCGTGATTGTCTACACTCTTGTCACCATCTGATCACATGTGGTGTGTATTGCACAACACTTTGCTCTTATTGAATTCTCCCGCAATTCAACCGAATCAACGCCTGAGGACGAAACTTTACGTTCAGTCTCTACTAACTATGCTGGTTGTGTGCTGGGAAAGTGGAATCCACTGATGAGCTTCTGGATTACACAATGCTGGATGTAGGACGTTCCCTCCACATTTTTAGAATATGTGAAAAAGACGATTCCTTCACTTTTCTAAAACATGGAGAGAACGTCATAGAAAAGTGAAAAAAATCGTTCATGGTCGGTGGAGGAATCGTTCATGGTAGTGGAGGACCATGCAAAAGTGGAGGGAACGTCCTACATCCCACAATGCTGTCCTCACCCTTATCAGGTACGTAGTCATCTCCTGTGTTCACTGGGATGACGGTGGGTTGGATGGAGGAGGGAGGGGGGCCGCGACCGCGGAGACCACCCAGGAGGAGCATCTCCACCTAGAGAGAGAGAAAGAGAGAGAGAGAAGGTGGGTGAAGGGGAGAGAGAGAGAGAGAGAGAGAGAGAGCGAGAGAGAGAGAGAGGGAGAGAGAGAGAGAGAGAGAGAGAGAGAGAGAGAGAGAGACCCACCTTTCCTAGACTCAATTCGAACGCCACCGACCACACTATAGAGACCAGATACGTGATCACTATAACTGGTATAATGTAGCTGGTGAACTGAAATAGACTGATATTGATCTATTTGGTGTTTAAGTTTATGCTAAGCTTCGATCTTCTGAAATTGATACATTGACGTGAGGTAAACTTAATGAAATCTTTGAAACGCCTCGCATCCGGAACTGGTCACTTCGCGATGTACACGCCCATCTACCATGAACAGTCAGGACTCGCGCCGCACTGTTCCAGCCAAGAAGCTCCAATACCCCACTGTAGGATTGTGTGCGCTTCCAGATAACCCATCATGCTACCATTGTATGTAATCAGGCTGATAAACAACAAACAACAACAAAACCTTTGAAACGTACTGATCAAGTTGCAAAAACTCACCAAATCGATGAAATTACTGAAGATCATCTCGCTTTGGTCTAGTCCAATGAGGAAAGTGATCACACACCTTGAAATGAAGTTTCAGACACGAAGAGAGAGACAGAGAGAGAGAGAGAGAGAGAGAGAGAGAGAGAGAGAGAGAGAGAGGAAGAGAGAGAGAGAGAAAGAGGGAGAGAGAGAAAGAGAAAGAGAGAGAGAGAGAGTGAGAGAGAGAGAGTGAGAGAGAGAGAGGGGGGGAGAGAGAGAGAACATACACATGTGTGAGATAGGCGCAGAAGGTTAGCCTGCCCAGTGGCACCCAGATATTCCACGACATAAAATCTCCCACGGCACCTGAAAAGTTTGGCATTGCCATCAGAATCACACAATATCGAAAAAGTTTTTTTTTACAAATTACTAGTGTTGGGCAGGATTAATCCAAATTTGGATTAATCGTGGATTAATCGGATTAATCGGATTAATCCGAATCTTAATCCAAAATCTTAGAAATTTCGGATTTCAGATTAATCCGAAATCCAAAATCCAGTTTTTTGGGGATTTGGATTAATCCAAAATCCAAAATCCAGAAATCCGGGTTTTGGATTTTGGATTAATCTACTCGTTTACAAATTGTTAAAATAATGTTGTTTTAAATGATGAAATTTCACTTTATTTGAGCTTTTAATCTATAACGGCGCCTTTGTAACTTTACAGAAACATCAAAAACACCAAATTATACTATTAGTAAGGCATAAAGATGCCAAAAAGACAATGTAAAACTTGGATTAATCCAAAATCCAAAGTTTGGATTAATCTGAAAACCAAAATCCAAAAATTTTGGATTTTGGGTTTATCCAAAACCCGAAATCCACAATTTTGGATTACGGATTAATCCAAAATCCAAAACCCTGAATATCTGGGATTTTGATTAATCCAAAATCCAAAATCCAACTCGGATTAGGATTTTGCCCAACACTACAAATTACAATGGAATACGATAACAACACGGGTTTTGGTAGTCCCGTGGATGCGTACGTTCTATTGGTAATGCACGTCATCTCTCGAATTCACAAACTCTATTCAAGTTTGTAGTCTGACTCACTCGAAACATGATTAACCTAAACAAATTAACAAACTTGGCAACATTTTACAATAACTTATGAACTCTCCCTCAGCACCTCAATAGTTGATTTTTTTTTGTGGTCGAAATTGTGTTTCTCGGTTTTTCAACAGGTTCGGAAATTGATCTGACGAACCCAAGGTGATTGTGTCTAATAACCGTCTAGAAACGTATAGATCACGTACATCAACTTTTGAAACAACAACTTGGCAATGTCTCTTCACAGTAGATCAGGTTTGACCCTTTGTGATTTTATCACTGTTCTTGCGCCAGAGCTTTCTTGCGCCAGATAGTTTCCCATCTACCTCGCCGGTTGTTCGAAATACGGTGCCATATAACCGTCTGCCTCTCTTGTGTTGCGCGCTATTGCGGTGAGCTGGCTCTCCGTCTTCCTGTGATCTACCCCACCGCGCGCAACTCGCAAAGAATTCTACTCACCGCCTGGTGTGTTCTCCTCACACTGATCATCATATAGCACGTCAGTTGAACTAATCTAGTTCTCGCAGTCGTTATAACAATCCAAGATTCTGTCTTGGTCGAGAACAATTGGCAATATTCTCGTTACGCGCTATCCGAGCACGGAACACCCACCTCCGTATCCGTAGTAGCAGCTGATAATCATCCATGAGAGAGCCAGTCCCCACGCGGGTTTCGAGAATGCGTTGTAGAGAGCGCGAGACAGTAGCGACATCTGGTTGCCCTGAACTCTCCTGGATAGAAACAACTGTTGCGGACATTTCGTATAGTTCTATGCTCGCAATAAGTTGCGCGCGGTGGGGTAGATCAGGGGAAGACGGAGAGTCAGTTCTCGGCAATAGCGCGCAAAACAAGAGAGGCAGGATATGGCACCGTGTTTCGAACTGCAAGCGAGGTAGATCGAAAACTATCGCTCTGGCGCAGGCTATATCATGTTCATGCACGTTTCAGGCATATCATTAACCCACCAGCGTCCACCGATGCAGTCCGAGTACCACTGCTAGCATGACGGAGAGGGAGACACCCCACAGGAACACGTTCAGGATCTGAAAAGGTTTTGGTGAGCCTATAATACCACAGTCATTTCCGGTACACGACTTAATTAACGTGTTGCAGTTCTTGTGTTGTAGTTCTCGTTCTGTTGTAGTTTAGATGTAGTTCTTCTAGTTTCGATTATCGCGCTGAAGTATATAAGAAAAGCGCGCAAAAAAAACGAGTGGAAGACGGTTGCAATTCAGTGTTTCGAGTTCTGAGTTCAGATCGACACAAGATACGGTCTTTCTATGAAACACGTTGTGTTGCACGAAACTGCACAACATGTGAAATGTCACGGAATATCATATAGGATCCAAACAGACTATAGCGCAAGCTCTGCCACGCACCCTGTTGATCCTCATCTTCTTTACGTTCTGCAGCAGCCAGCCGACCAGCATGCCGATGATGTACACCTGACATTTTTGTAGTTTGTAGTTTGTTTCTTGGATTATTATAACGACTGCGAGAACTAGATTAGTTTTGTGTATTCACAGTGATAGTCTGTATGTTCCATATTGATACAGTTTTATAAGGTTATTTCGAATGCGTTTCAGACAACTCTTATCATTAGGGATTTTGATTGGTCACTAATATTCCATATTCGCTCCAATAGTTTTGAAATAATCTACTAATTACTAATGTAATTCACCTGACAACGAATGTAGGGGGCGTCGTACATCAGCATTGTGTAGTCACTGAAATGAAGTCCTCTCTCTCTCTCTCTCTCTCTCTCTCTCTCTCTCTCTCTCTTTCTCTCCTCACTCGAAGTCTTTCATCCGGGGATCTTGCAGTCCCAGACTGTAGTCGCTTGGAGGAAAGTAGAAGTGATACACTTGCCACATGTTCACTGCCGTTGAGATTGCGATGATGCCTGCAAGTTAATGAGTGCCCACCAAAAAAACGTATGAAAACATTAGCCTTGTTCACAATGCGCTACAGATTGTGATTCAAATCGCAGCAAACAGTCTCCGGCGAGTTGTAGCGTTTTTTTTTCTAAGGAAAGTCTCGTAGAAAAAGCAACTCCTTCAAAATGTCTCCCACGTGAGTCGTCGTTCTATGGCGTTCGGCCGTTACGGATGAAGTTTTGAAGAGACTAACTACTGGCTACTTCACTAAAGTTTATTCAACGCGAAATTTCGATAAATTTCTCGTAAAAACGTATAAAAAACCGCCTTGCGGTGCGTGGACTTGGATTGCTCGACACATCGGCCGACCAAACCATCCCCACTATCATCATTCAGTGCTTGACTGTTTTATGGATAAACGATTATTATCGTATCCACCACCCACCCAGTGCGACGCCCATGCCAACCAGTGGATTGAGTGCGAGCGGAACGAGAATGAGTGGAGAGAAGAGGTAGATCTGCATGTCAGTGGAGAGGTACCAGGAGACAAAGTAGCACTGCAATGTTTCTGTTTCGTGAGTTGCATGTCTCTCTAATCTCCTGTCCAACGCCGTGTAGAAATGACTATTCAGACATTTACACATTCCACCAGTTGCTGTTTCGTATCATTTTCTCTCATTCCAAACGTTTCCGATCCCAAGTTGGTTGGACGGGTTTTGTTTCCGCCCGACTCCTTTTTTTAACACTTTTTTTCTTATTTCATTGAGCAGTTTTCCGTCATCTCACGCAAGCAAGAACAATGATAAGTAATTTCTGATTGGGAGAAGTTGTTTGTCTAGGAATATCACTACTGGGGTGATTAGGGGTGTTACTAGGATGGAAATCATTTTGAGGTATAAGCTAGACGCATTGATTCAGTTGTTATCTAAACGAAACTAGTAGTACTTGTGAAACGTATGAATGAAAGATCCCGATCGAGTTTTGTTTCCAACCGACTATTTTTTGTACACTGCACTCAGCGCAGTTTTGAGCCATCTCTGTCTTCTCGCGCAAGAACAAAGATAATTTGTTTCCGATCGGGAGAAGTTGTTTGTCTGGAGTTATCACTACTGGGGTGATTAGGTGATTAGAGTGATACCCTGCAACCTACGCTTCCCACACAGCGGAGATAACGAAACTGCTGTAGACAGAACTATCACGTACCCTAACAAAACAACAGACTGTATGAAACATCACAACCATCACAAGATAAAAAACTCGGAATTACCAATCACTAACAACATTGTGTCGATGCGAAGATGATAATAATGAATTGCACTGTAACTCTCATTTCAACTTAATAGCGACCGGTAATAGATAGGCATGAAGCGCGGATGGTGCGGGAGATTTGAACTGGAGGAATGGCGGAAACTTTAAAAACTCTCACGCTCTCACCTGTCGCTTATGTCCGATGAAGTTGTTGAGGTAGAGGAGGTTGACCCACCAGTTGTCCGGACACGGGTCCTCTTTCCAGTACGACATGAACGTCGGCATGTCCTGCAGGGAGAAAGTGCATCTTTCAAGTTTACCTCAGGCATTCAGAGAAAAGCATGGAGAGAGAGAGAAAGGAAGAGAGAGAGAGGGAGAGAGAAAGAGGGGGAGAGAGAGAGAGGGAGGGAGAAAGGGGTAGAGATTCGAACCTGCAGCCATGTCTTGAACACGTATGTCCAGAAGAAAATGATCATAAAGTAGGGCGGGGAGAGACGAAGGATTCGATGCAAGTAGAACATAACCCTGCAATGATACAATACAATATAATCGTTGTTTTCATCGACAGATTGACAATTGAAACGTAAATATCTCAAAACGTATGGCCGGTCATGTGGATTTGAAAACGGTTTTCGACTAGTGACCTCCTAGGGTATCTCTGATATCAGTTTGGTCACCATCGGCTTCTGTGACCTAAACGACACTCCTTGTGAGTTGTGTGCAATGTGCACCTCTGGAGAGTTGTTTGCAACGCAGAAGTTCGTGCAATTGTGAATACGCTTCAAAAACCACTGTAAATATGGATTGTGAAGTATCAACAACAATATGTGCCAAGGATAACAATATGATAATTATGATGAAACAATCAATACCGTTTTATGTTGATCTATTAACTACATATTTCAAAAAAGAGATTATTATTCTGAACACTTGTTCAATACGTTGCACGATATAGTGATCATGATGATTTAAACACGTCGATAATTTTGAGTCTTTGATTGATGTAGTATGAATTCCACCCACCACGACTGCAGTGACATGGTTCTTCGCTTGTTCTTGTTGTAGTCCTTGAACCAAATAAAGGCGAGCATCAGTCCTGTAATTAAAGGAACAGTGGCGATTTATTTCTGCCACAATCTGCCACAACTCCTCATTTTCACAACGCGCAAAACATTTGGCGCGAACGGGAATCGAACCACCGAGCTCGGTACCACAACGCAGCGCACATGCACTGAGCCATGAAGCAAGTTAAAGGCCTTCGATCATTTGCGCGTATGTCTCCGAACCCAATTTTTGCAATATTGAAGCTTTGAGCGGTAGGCTATTCGTGATGGGACCAATTTTGAACTCAAATTTTCAGCTGCATTCTTGCCAATGCAGATTTAAAAGTAACGCAGAATCTTCGTTCTTTCGCAAAAAATACAATTGTGTTAGGTTGATATGATTTTTAATAATACTCAAAGTCAAAAACAAGTCGCCACTGTTCCTTTAAGATATCCTTCGGGCATGATGTCTTGATGTCATGCAATATTATTTACATCACTTTCTGGTAAAGGGTAAAGACTAGCGCTCCGGCGCGCTGTCGCGCGCCTACGCACTAGGTATACGAAAAAGAAAATAGAAGAATAATTCGTCTTGCATGTTTGATAGTTAATTGCTCTCCAATGACTCTTGCGAAGTAACATATACTCTGCGACAGAGCGATAGTTTACGATCTACCTCGCTTGCAGTTCGAAATACGGTGCCATAACCGTCTGTCTCTCTTGTTTTGTGCGCTATTGCCAAGAGCTGACTCTCCGTCTTCCTCTGATCTACCCCACCGCGCGCAACTTTTTGCGAGCATAGAACTATACACGCAAGGGTTGTAGTTGAAGTGTTCAAGTTCTTTGTATTTTGTATATTTTTTTTGTCTTTTCTAACTATCTCTCCTACTTCTTTTTCACCTATTTTATGTTTCACAGATGTCTCTTTCCCCATCTCTTTCTCCTCTACACTGTTCTGTCTACTTTCCATCCTATCTCCCTCCTCCTCCCCCCCCCCCCCCCCCCGCCACTCTCTCTCTCTCTCTCTCTCTTTCTCTCTTTCTCTCTCTCTCTCTCCCCTCGACACAGTTCTACTTTCCCCTATCTCTCCTCTCTCTCTTCTCCCTCCACCACTGTCTCCCTATCTCTTTCTCTCTTTCTCTTTCTCTTTCAGTATTATGTTCTCTAGAAACAGTATTATATTCTCTATTGTCTACTCTACTGTCAACTTTCTAGAGACAATACTAATACTACATATGCTCTTGTTTGTCTACTGCATCTTTTTTCTTTCAATGTGACAAAAACTTTCTAGAGACATTACTATGTTTTCTTCTGTCTACTTCCACCTTTCGTCACCTCTTCCACTCTTACTTTCACATCTGCAGTAATCACTATCACTGCGACTTTCGAAAGACAGTTATGTCTACTCTCCCTTCTCTCTCCTCTTTTCTCTCTCCTACCTTCTCTCTCTCTCTCCCCATCTTTCTCTCTCTTGTCTATTCTCACGTCTCCGCATCGGTGACAACAATTTTCTAGAGACAGTACTATGGCACCTTCTGTCTACTCTTCTACTCTCACGTCTACAGCAGTCACTGCGACTATGGAGAGACAGTTATGCCTATTCTCCCTCCTTTCTCCTCTTCTCTCTCTCTCTCTCTCTCTCTCTCTCTCTTGTCCAATCTCACGTCTTCGCAGCGGTGACAACAACATTCTAGAAAAAGTACTATGTTACCGTTTGTCTACTCTTCTACTCTCACGTCTGCAGCAGTCACTGCGACTTTCGAGAGACAGTTATGCCTACTCTCTCTCTTCCCTCATTCTCCTCCCTCCTCTCTCTCTCTCTCTCTCTCTCTCTCTCTCTCTTTCTCTCTCTCTCTCTCTCTGTCTTTTTCTTGTCTATTCTCACGTCTCTGCATCGGTGACAACAACTTTCTAGAGACAGTACTATGGCACCTTCTGTCTACTCTTCTATTCTCACATCTGCAGTAGTCACTGCGACTTTCGAGAGACAGTTATGTAAAAACTTTTTTAAACAGAAAGTACTACTCTCTTCTCTACTGTCGTCTCTTCCTACTGTCTATTCTCTCACGTTCTAAAAACATAATTTGAACGCCTGTGCTTGCCAAATGACATGTAAGGTGAACTCGATTCTCACCTCACCTCACTTCCACTCAACACTGTACTGCATCGAAAAGCGGAATTTCAGGCTGAATATGTACAAGAGTACAGGTAATAAACTCAAAACTAAGTTTCAACTGAAAAAAACAGTACATAGTTCTATATTACGTCTACAATGAATTCGAGAAAAGAAGCCGGCTGGCGCGCCCTAACACGTTGTGCGCACGTGTGAAGGAGTTTGAAACAGTTTGAGGTTGATTTGATCGTTAGAAAGCACTATCTACTTATTGACGTCTCAAAACATTTTACTTAACTTTCAACCTTCAACTTTTCGTTTTGTCAAAGTTATTCGTTGAAGATAGAAATTTTGTCTTTTTTAACTGACTCAATTCATTATTGTCATATTAAGACATATTCCTATCAAGCAAGACACAACTGAGTGGATATGGGTCAGTGATTGCGAATGCCAACTATTCGATATCGATCGGTTGACCTGGCGGCTGGTAGCGAGCAATCCGGTGGGCGCGACCCCAGCAAGTAACGCGCGCTCAGAAAATGTCTAATACTGTATGAAGACAAAGTCCGATCGATCTGAAACTTTGACAGAAGGGTTTTTTTGCCCATAAAAGCTTAAGTTTACAAATTGAACACTCTATCTCGTCTGTACGAAAAGTCGATCATAATCGCCTTATTTGATGACTTTTCAAAAAAAGAAACCAGTTTCTATAATCTCTTGCACGTAATCTATCTTCTATTCAATTTTTATAAAAATCGAAGATCATGAATTTTGGGTGCATTTTAGGTACATTCGCCTATTTGGGCATGAAGATGAGGTCACAGGCAGCTGGTATCGCGGCTATCGTTTTTTTCTAGGTCGATTCCCCTACCCTCCAAATTTCGTTCTAATTGAAGTATTTTGAAAATTTTCTCCATAGTTAAGAGATTAGGTGATAACTATGATTAGGAGATCGCTATTGACGAGATACTTGGAATTTTGCGTTCTCAGGTAGTGAAGAAACTTTCTAGAAAAAATGAGTAGTTAGATTATACTTTGAAAAGAGATATCTCTCCGGAAGGACAGACAGACAGACAGACACCATAGTAAATATTAGTATGAAAGGGGGAAATTTAGTGTAAACAGGTAGTGTAAAGAAATTTCGGTCGAATACATCAGAAAAATTAATTGATTTTAGTTTAAACGAAACTAGTAGCAGTTGTGCGCGAAACGTGCACTGACCAGAAAGGAAAAAGAACGAGTCGACGGAGAAGAATGCATTGGTGAGCAGCTCCGTGGTCCTATACTTGGTGATCTCGATGACGTCAGCTGGATTGGCTGCAAATGAAAGGTTGTCGACATTTGCAGTTGTCTATGACTATAACTTGGTGACGATTCATAACTTTAGCCGAGAACAGGAATTCATTCAAAACCGCACAGCTGAACTCCAGGAAGATGGCGAGCATGTGTCCCATGATGATCCAGCACATAGAAAAGAATCGGATGCAGTGCACTGGTCCGATCTGACCCGTCTGAAATAGTAATATTACAAAAAATTCAAAGAAGTAATAAATATAAAAGTCATAGTACACAGTCGGTTTCGGTCCCTTCCATGAATGTTTTGTTTCCCATATTCGGAACATACGTTTCACGTACTCTACATGGTATAATTGTGTCGTCGATATCAATAGTTTGTTTATTCGACTAATTAAATGCAAAATAATTCACCTGTTTTGACTTCCCTCCCGTAGTGAATATCTCGACGACGTTGCGGTAGAATGAGAACGCCATGAACACCTTCCACCAGAGAGTGCGAGTGAACCTCATGCCTATAGTAGGTGTTGATACTTTGTCCGCGCAACACGAATCGACTGGCGCCAAGCGCCGCACTCACCCTTGAGCGCGTCCGAAAGAAAGTAGTCAGCTATGCCGGATAGAATACAGGTGAGCAGGATGGAGCCCATCACGAAACTGAAGCAATTCTAATGAGTTACGTACAGAAAAAATACATGACAATGTTTGACCCGCGTTTTGTAGTTTAGTACAGTTATACAATCAGGTGCATGTATTTTTCACATAATAATCAAACCCACTACGTGATGTACGTGGCTGTCACCGGCTTCTGCACGTGCAGATTAACGTTCTGCAGCGCGCAGATAGGGTTCGCGTGCAGCACCGGAAAGTTCACTGAAAACTAGTGATGTGAATATCACGTATTTTCGGTATAATAGGCGGCATTTCCTGCCACCAAACTTTTTTAAGTTTTTTTTTTTAATTCTAGCAATAAATAGTACTGTCAAAAGAAGACATAACGTGACATTCAGATCGCGGAAAACTCGTACGAAACAAGATCAACGTATTCGTGAAAGCGTAGATCGAAGTGAGTCACTCACACTGCTGGAACACCTTGAGCAGCTCGATGTCCTTGCAGGCCCTGGGCAGGCAGAGGTCGAGGCCGAACTTGCTGGTGCACGAGTTGGGCGCGTCGAACGGGCGCAGGCCCGCGTCCACGAACACTCTGTGAACGATCGATAGACTCATTGCACGTGGTATATAAACCACTGAAATATGCCAGCCGAAAACCAGGATGAAAAAATAGCACCATCTTTTTGTAGCCGTTTTAATATATTTTCTTGTATGTGTCGATTTTTGCCGACTGAGTGTGATGCTGCGCAAATTTCGTTTGTTTGCAAGAGACAATGGGTGTGCGATCACGAGTTTCATGATTCTGGTCGTTCCGTGATTCTGGTATTCTGGTGTGTTAATTGTGTGACCAGTTATGCTTGGCATTATTAATTTGTTATGTAAAAGGCAATGGAAGTCTGCGGCTCGCGCTTTCCATCTGCCTCAATTCGCCTTCCACATTTCCTCCGCCTTTGAGTTCAAATCCCTATCCTTAGCGAAACAAATAGCGACATGTGTTTTGCCCGTCCCCCGCTTGCCGAAACCTTGTCTTTGTTCATTTCGCCGTTGTAAATCACCGCTAACGTGTCTCTCTCATTATCAGCAGTCTCACTATCGTGTGATTAGCGTCGGCTAGATGGAGATCACCTTATTACACACAGTGTTCACAACATGTGTTTACATTTACATTGAAACCTTTGTACCGCTGAACGGCTCGCACCTGAAAAAGTCCATCTCGTATTTCTTGCCGGTCTCCGCTGGTGTGAAGTCGATCATCAGGCATTCGTGGATGAGTCCGTGGAATTGTAGGTGACCCGACAGAATACCCGGTCCCGGTTTGCCCGCGGCATCGAGTGCTGAAGGAATCGCTTATCGTCGTGAACCTATGTTGACGAACCCGGCAACAACACGGCTTTGTCGAACGCCGTCAGTGTGAGGTTCTGATGCCGCCCAAAAATGTCGTTTTTGATGACGTCATAGATCGCCATTGACGCTTCCTAAAAATATACTCTGATTTAATCATATGTTTTTTTTCGCTAACTGATGAGCTTATACGTTGCAATCTAAATTCCTTCGATAACAGCTTTTCCACTAGATGCCAGTTTCTACCAGAAAAAAACAGCTCCCGTTATCAGAGACATTGATCTCAGGGTGTTAGATATTTGGGCATTTCGAACATTTGCCAACCTTGATCAAGCCGAGATGCATGGCGCAGTCGCCGCTGACGGACACGTTGAAGACGTCGACATTGGAGAGGATCGAGTGCGCGTGAAACTCATTGAGGAACGCCGGATCGAAGTAGGGCTGAAGCTGTTTGGTAATCCTCGGTATTTTTGCACAGTTGCTTATCAGCTGTCACCTTTGGACCTGACCTTCTCACTTTCACGAAACTTATCTGTTAGAATTTCGGCATTTAGACTGATAACGAGCAAAGTTGTATAAACGTTAATGGCAACTGAGAGAACATAAATATGAGAGAATCAAATGCATGAACATGAATGGCACCTGAGAAAAGATGAGCATGATGACATCACTCACTCGTTCGCCTTTCTCAATCCGTTCAATGTGTTGGTACCTCCGCAGCAGCTCGGCTCCATTCAATTGACTTAGTACAGCTGGCAGAGCAGAAAAGAGGGCTATAGTCAACCGCCACCGCATCGCAACACGTCGACAATGCCCACGGACGGTGATGATAGATGGTGATAAGCGATAATCAGCAAACAAACAACCGTGCGCAAACGTTTTCATCATTCAGATAGTGTGTTTACACAATGAGTGGACAATACTTGGTTGGCTAGAGTCGGATCTTTTCTTGCTCCGCGTTCTCGACGAATGCCGTGCCGGTAATGATGGGGACGGGTTGCACTTCTGGCTGCTTGGCTGGAGGCCCGTCGGCGACCGGACCCCGACCGCGCAGACCCCCGATGAGAAGCATCTCCACCTAAACATGTTGGATTAGAGTGCTTGGGCGAATCAGAATACTCCACATGCAAGTTTCGGTAGTGTATACGCGGAATAGAGGTATGCATCTCTTGGCGATGTGTTCAATTCGTTTTGTTAAGAACTCGGTGCATTTCATTATGGGATGGATATGTTATATGTACCTTCCCGAGTGACACCTCAAACGCCGCCGACCAGATGGCGGAGAAGAAGTAGGTGAGACCAATGACGGGCAGAACGTAGTTGGCCACCTAAGGGTTGGTGGTGTTGTGCGTGACTAATGAGGTCAACGCACCGTGTCGCTGAAGCTGCTCCAGTAGAGGTCGCCTTCATTGAGTCCGATGACAAAGTCGACGACGCAGATGTGCGTGAGGTAGGCGCAGTAGGACAGTCGACCCAGTGGGATCCAGATATTCCACGACATGAACGTGTTGATCGGACCTGGAAATAGCATTGGTGATCGGTACTCACAACGTGAATATTGAAAAAAAAAACAGTAATCTTCAGATATACAATATAACCGAAACGTATAGGGTCTGTGAATGAGTGATGCGAGTAATATACTTTGTTTGTCAAAATGAAATCAGCACCCCCGTATCCGTAGTAGCAGGATATGACGATCCACGACAGGGCGATGCCCCACGCGGGCTTCGAGAACGCAGAGTACATCGCCCGCCAGAACATTGGCAGGTCGTGGTCCTGAAAGACATGCATTTGAAAAATTTGTTCAGATCCAAGTCCAAGTTATACAACCGTCGACCTAGCCTGCGCATCGAGTGAATCGAAAAGAGAATTTTTTTCAACGATTTCGTGATATGTTTCACCCAGCGCATATGTTTCGTGTCGATTGAAGGAGGTAATGTTGAAGGTTTTTGAAATGCGGTTAAAATTGTCGTGGTGTACTGTTCAGATGCCTCGGTACAGCCACAGATAGACGCCGGATCCAATGACCGAGAGAGGACGCGAGAACTTGTAATCAGTCGAAACCAACACTCCATTATCGCTTCAAGGAGGGTTTTCTGAAGGAATCCTCACCGATGTCCAGTTGTGGAGTCCCAGCACGACGCACGCCATCAAAGCGAACGACAACATCCACATAACAATGTTGAGGAACTGAAATCGATACATTGAGGAACGAATATAATAGAATTGAGTTAAAACTGCTAACGGAACCACAGCCGTCAGTATGCTCTAGGTATGTAATAGTCAAACTCGACTCACGTGGTTGATGCGCATCTTCTTGACGTTCTGCAGCAGGTATCCCACCAGCACGCCCATGATGTAGATCTGACAGCGAATGTACGGCGAGTCGTACATGTACATCGGGTAGTCACTGCAAGTGAAATACTGTTGCTGGCGAAAGATCTGCCGGAAACTCTTCCAAATTAAGATGTTGCCACATAGTCGAGTGGCTTCTCAATCAATAACATCACTGACAAGAAATTCTCGCTGGTAGCAGCGAGAACACACTCACAGCGGGTTGGTCCTCGGATCGCTGTATCCGATGAGCGTCAGCGTGGGCGGGAAGTAGAAGTGGTACACTTGCACAATGTTGGCGGCTGTGGAGAGTGTAAGGAGGACGCCGGCGACGACCAGGCCAGCGATAGGCGACATGGCGAGAGCGACCAAGAGAATGGGAGAGAAGAGGAAGATCTGCATGTCCGTCGCCAGGTACCATGAGACAGGGTAGCACTGAAAGTGTGATTTGTGATTCGTGTAACTATGCATCGCAGTAGCCGGAAGAACGCCGCGGATCGTTTTGTTAGTGGTTTTGAAATTGACGGAAGAAAGAAACTGAAGTTGAAGTGACTTTTAGTGATGAAGTAGATCTAACGCACCTGTTCCTTGGGCGATATGTAGTTGTTGAGGTAGAGGAAATCGATCCACCAGTGCTTCCGGCAGTACGTGTCCGCTTCGCGACCGAGGAACGCCGGCATGTTCTGTGATACATCATTTTATTTCCTTCATCAATTCGCATCCTGAAGATGTGCACACCTTCTGTTATGTGGATCATACCATACGTTGCACTTTGCTGTCATAAGACGGTGCTGCAGCAATTGTTAATGTGGTCGCAACATGTAAATTGGAAATGTGACTTGCATACCTTAAGCCATGTCTGGAAGACGAACGTCCAGAAGACGATGAGGATATAGTAGGGCGGGGAGAGGCGGAGGATGCGGTGAACGTAGAACATGACCTAGAACAGTGGATGTAGCCACGTGAATGATTAACACAGTTTTCACGATTTCTACAACTACAACACGTGAATAAAATACAGTAAGTTACAAGAACTGCACTCACCCATGACTGTCCGCTCATTGCTCTGCGACTGTTCTTGTTGAACTCCTTGAACCAGATGAAGCCGAGCAGAAGACCTTAACATTATTGACTGAAAGCCTCTGTTCTAATGTCGCAACTAGTAATATATCTATTTTCACTTTTCCGTTCCTTCTGTGCACTGTCAGAGAAAAATTGCTCACTAAGTGTTTGCGCGCTGCTACGGCTGTGCGCATCTAAGTTTTAAGATCTAACAGATAAGCAGAAACTCTACCGGACAGAAAGAAGAACGAGTCGACGGAGAAGTAGGCGTTGGTGAGCACGCCCGTAGTCGTGTCGAATGTGATTTCGAGCACGTCGAGAGGGTTGACTGGAAGTGTAAGTCTGGGAATTCAAACATAACCCTCTGATAAGTATTTATCACTAATTTATTAAGAAAATTTACAACTCTGTGACAGGATCTGTCACGAATTCGTAAATTGAAATTACTAACAATTTCTATGAATTCATTAATTTTTATTATTAATGAAATTTTTTTCAGTGTACTACCTGACCGAATGATACATCATCAGTGATCATCATTTACTGGCTTCGAAATCGAACATACCGGCATAGTACATGAAGAGCAGTAGCATATGTCCGAATATCACCCAGCACAGTGAGAAGAACCGGATGCAGTGCACCGGCCCGATTTGACCGGACTGAAGAATGCGTTTCTGAGGTTTAGTCATTCCGTGTTTCCAGGTACCTTCTTCGCACTTCCAACCGAGAAGATATCGGCAATGTTGCGGTAGAACGAGAACGCCATGAACAGCTTCCATCCGAGTCCTGATTAGCAAAGGCGAATAAATGCGGATCATTTGGTGGTTATAATCAGAGATTTATGAATCACCTTTCGTGAACGGCGCGCCCTTCACCAGAGGAGTGACAAAGTAGTCAACAAAGCCGGACAACGCGCACAGTGCGAAGATGACGCCCATGAGAGAACTGTAATGAAATGATACCACTTGTCACATTGAGAGAACTGTAATAAAATAATACCACTTGTCACATTGAAAGAACTGTAATGAAATGATACCACTTGTCACACATGCGGTCTGGTGGAAGGGACCGAAACCGGATGTGTGCTATGATTTTTTTTTGAATTTGAATTTCTTTTGATTTTTTTGTAATTAGGCGTACTCACTACACAATCCATGTGCCCGCATCGCCTTTGACAAGTGCATCATTGATACCGAGCAGGTTGCAGACCGGGGTGCCGTTGAGTTTCGGCACGTGGACTGAAATCGACTCGCTGCTACCAATTAGTAGAGGGCAACGCTCATTTTCATCGTATGGTAGTATGACTGGTCTGTGAGAAGGTATTATGCATTTGTAATAAAGTATAGATGTGAGTTTATATATTTGTAATATGCTACCATTGAGTAAAGAATGTCACTTCTTCTCATTGTATGGGAGCGGTCGGTCAAAAACATACTAATTACAACCAAAACGAAACACTCACTGCTCTTGACGATCTCCCTCAGCTCATAGCTGGTACATGCTTCGGGTAGGCACATATCGATCGATATCAGCTGCGCGCCGCACACGCCGTTCGTGTTGAGATCGAGGTTGATGTGGATTCTGAACGGGTTGTGAGAAACAGGACCGCCGAAAGAGAAACGATCACATATCCGATGCGCTAACCAAACTCATTGGATTCGATTCGATTTGAAACCAGGTCGCTTTGAATGCTCACCGGTTATAGTCGAGCTTGTACTTCCTGTCGCGTCCCTGCGGTGTGTAGTCGATTCCGAGGCATTCTGCGAGCTGTCCACCGAACACCAGATGTCCTCGGAGAATACCCGGGCCAGGCTTGCCCGACGCGTCCAGCGCTCAACAACACTGATTCGCTTACGTTTCATGACAATCGTCTGTTCAGTAATAACCTAACGGCACAATTTGAAGATTACCATCTGTATCTGTTATCCCAATTGGGTGACCCACCAGGTAACAGCACATTCTTGTCAAAGTCGGTGAACGTGATATTCACGTCTGCTCCGAGCGCCTTCTGCTCGATCTGTGTGAAGAGAGTCGCGGCGGATGACTGAATTGTGTGTTCGCGGATCACATACGTTTCATCGTGACTTAATGTACGAATAATCGACGTACGCACTAATTCTACCTCTTCCAGCAGGTCAATGCTCGATACATTCAGATACTTTTCATTACCACATTAGAACCGAACAATAAGCACACGCAATAATGTGAGCAGAGATTGCGGCAGCACTTGAATAACACTTCAAATAACATGTAACACTCACTATCAGCAGGTTCATATCCGTGGCACACTCGTCGGTCACGTTTATTCCATTGACAGACGAGAGTGCCAGCAGGCGATGCGGCCGAAGCTCATCCAGGTGGAGAGGATTGAGAGAGGACTGGAATCAGTTATAAATATAATTCCAGGAATCAGGTCGGAATATTCTGTCACAAGTTATCTTCCTAACTAATGTCATTGAGTACAGGACAAGGGGATTAAATGACTGGAAGGAAAAATGTAATAGGTCGAGATTGTTAGATTATGTGAATGTGAATCCCCTTATGATAGTAGTGAAACGTATTCGAAACACTCACCACATGTTGCTTGATCTCACGCAATTCCTGAACTCGTCTCGTCAGTGAGGAGAAATCCAACTCGTGACATCCAACTGTAAGGAATATACCAAGTAGAAGCAGCGGCCGCCGCATTCTGAATTCGTAATCAATAATAATAACAAATATGTGTAATTAAACGTCATTTTCGAGCAATCAATACTATCAGCTTTCGGAGTATGACGAAACATAGTGAGGTTCAAATAAGAAATATATTGCCTTGGCGATAGGCGATAAATCATTCAGATGGCGTGTTATCTCGACTGCGTTCTAATCGTGCGAGTCTATTCGAATTGATCTCAGTCAGTGCGAAATCTCTCCTGCTGGATTAGCTCGCGTCTTCCTGATTGCTCATTTCAGAATCATAGTTGAATCAGTTCTCCAATGCTGACAACTGTTTCATCATCATTCCATACAACTGAACAACATGTTGATGTAAACTGTTTATCAATCACATAACTGTGTGCGATAAGAACAATGAGATTAGAAGGGTCTACAGCAAAAAAACTGGCGACTCGAACATTAGGTTGTTATCTTTTTCAGGCATTTCTCGGTGTCACTTCTCACTTTTCGTCTTTGACCGGCGCCCGCCCGCGTAGACCGCCGATCAGTAGCATTTCCGCCTGAAACAAACAGTGTAACTTTTAAAAATAATTACTCAAGTTTGAGGTATTGCCACATCCCTTATGAAGGCGTAACGCCGAAACGTCGGATAAAAGATGAGTATATTCCAACAATCGTGGTCCCCGGCTTTAACATCTCACACTGCAGTACAGTGTGACTTGTCAATATAATTTGACAATTCGACTGTCATGGTTTCCATCAAACAGTAGAGATACGCATCGAGTTGTTTTTGTTTTTACTTGCGCTTGTCTGCAATAGTGTTCATGAATTCAAAACACCGCTAAAACGCTTTTACCGTACAAAAATAACTTTTTTGTGCTACCGAGAAACGTTTATCAAGGAATTTAAAAGGAACTATCAAAGAATTCAAGGAAAAAACAGCTTGTTTTGTTAACTAACCTTCCCGAGCGATATCTCGAACGCTGCCGACCAGAAGACTGCCAAGAAAAAGGAGATTATGATCACGGGAATCACGTAATTGACTACCTAAATAGGAAAGATGATACGGTCTCATGATAAGTAAAGGAGACCTACCGTATCTGAGAAATCACTCCAGTACAGGTCTCCCTTGTCGAGTCCGATGACAAAGTCGGAGACGCAGATGTGGATGAGATGGGCGGAATAAGAGACTCGACCGAGAGGAACCCAAATGTTCCACGACATGAACGTGTTGATGGGGCCTGAATAGTGTATAGTCAGTATCGCATTTGCTCTTGGCGCTGCGCCCAGCCGCCGCAGCGCGCGGATGGTAGACACGCGACGCGACCTGCGCTCTATTTTTTAGTAGTTTTCTCTAACCGTGGAAGAGAATTGACTGGTTACGATTGAATTCACAAACTTGTTCAATTCATGGTTCTCACCGCCGTATCCATAGTAGCAGCTGAAGATGAGCCATGTCTTAGCAAGCAGGCGGGTTTCGAGAATGCAGAGTACATGGTGCGCCAGAAAAGCGGGATCGAGTGGTTCTGAATGTCTCTTTCTCTGTCTCTCTCTCTCTCTCTTTCTCTCTCTCTCTCTCTCTCTCTCTCTCTCTTTCTTTTCTCTCTTTCTCCCTCTCTGTTTCTCTCTCTGTCTGTCACTCTGTCTCTCTCTGTCTCTCTCTGTCTCTCTCTCTCTCTCTCTCTCTCTCTCTCTCTTTCTCTCTTTCTCTCTCTCTCACCCTATCTCTTTCTCTCTCTTTCTCTCACCCTCTCTCTCTCTCTCTCTCTCTCTCTCTCTTCTTACCGTAGTCCACCTATGCAATCCCAACACCACAGTGGCCATGAGAAGAGAGCAGCCAGAGAACGATGTTGAGTGCCTACACTCTACACAGTGAACACATTGAATGAAAATTTAATTCTGGCATACGTGATTGATCCTCATTCGCTTCTTGTTTTGGAGGAGATAGCCAACGAGTATTCCGATTATGTAGACCTGAAACATAAGTAGGTAAACATAAATAGGATGTCTGGCATTGCTCAATTAGTTGTATCTCGATTAAAGCATTTTTCGCCTTTTGCCACATGATCTAAAGCGCGTATAAAGTATCAACAAACCAACCAGCCCTGCCGCGCAGGTAGTAATCTTGTAATTATATGAATAAGCATGTAGGTGTATACAATTTAGAATATTATAAACCCACCTGGCACCGTATATAGGGCGAGTCGTACATGTACATGGAGTATGTCCTGAACGAAAAAAAAAAACAAGTTTCATAAATCATACGTTGCAGATGTTTGTGAAGTACAAACGCGTATCATGTTTGATAATAACAAGAACGAAATGTTAATTTTAGTTAAAGCATGTACATCGTCCTAAAGTGCCCCCGTACGCCGTAAAAAGTGTTAAGGTGTTTGGCACATCAAGGTGTGTTCCGAAGAAACAGCAAGGTATTTCGAAGTGTTCGGCAATGTTCGGGAGTATTCCGAAGGCAATTCGGCAGTGTTCGAGAGCGATTCAAAAGGCAATTCCGAAGTGTTTCGAGGGCATTCGGGAGTGTTTCAGAGAGACCGCAACTTTAAACCAATTATTGGTAGTGTATATATGCTGTGTCACTGTTTCCAGTAGTTCACATCCACGTGAAGTCGTCCCGCGGATCCTTGTAGCCTAGCAGATTGTTGCTGGGCGGAAAGTAGAAGTGGTACACTGTAATAATGCAATAAGCAAGCATATTGTTGTTGTTGTTGTTGTTGTTGTTGTTGTTGTTGTTGTTGTTGTTGTTGTTGTTGTTGTTGTTGTTGTTGTTGTTGTTGTTGTTGTTGTTGTTGTTGTTGGTGTTGTTGTTGTTGTTGTCGACTATTGATGTTTGTTTATTGTATGTGCGAAGCAGTTTTTCGACAATAAATTAATCTCAATAATCTCGATTAGTGGTTGAAGAATGCATAATCACGATACTAGCACTTTTTAATCTATCTAACTTCAATTTCAGCAATTCGTTCTCGTTCGAAGATTCCACCTTGCGGAAGTAGCGAGTGCAACATGCAAAGTACCAGGTTAGAACGTCACAGGTTGAGCTGCGAGCGAGGTAGGTTGATTCACTGTTCATTATTCTCTCTCATGATCACTCCGCGCGAGATGAACTGCTCACTACCAAGCACATGGAATCAGGAATGCCTATTGGCACCCACCCTGGAACACGTTGACCCCCGCGGACACTGCAAGCCCTCCCCCGGCCACTGCCAGCCCCACCACCCTGTTCACTGCGAGTGGCACGAGAGGATGAGGAGAGAGAAGAGGAACATCTGCGTGTCCGTCGACAGGTATCACGAGATCGCGTAGCACTGCAGACAATGCGGATTTCAGACTTCGTTAGAGGTTCTGTGCGATTCGACTAATAGGTTTCACTTTTTCTGGTTTAGGTTGCATTTTGGTACAGAGATGTGTCGATTGTTACGTTTCACTCGTTTTATAACAGTGGTGGTTACAGTCGATACACAATGATCAATGAGTCCACGTTCCTGTTCTCATATTGTAATGTATAATATTTATACCAGGGATCATCTTTTCGGCAACAATGAACCCACCTGTTGATTGTAGTTGACATATAGTCTGCGCCAGAGAGATAGTTTTCGATCTACCTCGCTTGCAGTTCAGAACACGGTGCCATAACCGTCTGCCTCTCTTGTTTTGCGCGCTATTGCCGAGAGCTGACTCTCCGTCTTCCTCTGATCTACCCCACCGCGCGCAACTTATTGCGAGCATAGAACTATAGTTGTTTAGGTAGAGAAGATCTACCCACCAGTTGGCATGGCAAGTCACATCAGCCGGGCGATGAATGAACTGCGGTATGTTCTGGCAGAATATCGAATTTCCATTAACTATTTAAAGTTTATAAATAATACTTTTCATTGTTCGATTGAACGCATTATGGTGTTTGGACATATATTACTCAATCAACTTCACCGCATTTATGTGCCCATACGTATGAACAATGCACACACTGACACTACATATTCTGAAAGCGGACAAATGACTGAAGAGGTTTGGCTGAGCAAATCAGTTGCCGCCACTTGCGAGCGACAGATACTTTGCGGGCGAGCGAGATTGAAGAGGAGTGCAAGTCGGCTAAAAATCGATAGGCATATGAAAGTTCGAGTACATACGACTCGATTCAAAAGTTTCGCGCGCGCCCAGACTGTGTATCACTTCTGAATGCACATCAAAGCTTCACTCACCCAAGCCAATGGAGACATGGTTCTTTTGCTGTTCTTGTTGTACTCCTCAAACCACACGAAACCCAGTAGAAGACCTGAAAACGGATGTTCAAGAAAAAGAGTCACCGGAACACAAGCATCGCACTGATTCATCAAAACCCGTTCACCAAATCGCTGTTCAGATATTTTTCATAAATAATTATTTCGTTCTCTCTCTCTCTCTCTCTCTCTCTCTCTCTCTCTCTTTGTTTATGTATAAGACTACAGTTGAACATCGGCCAAACTACATATCTTTATAGGTACATACCTATACCGATTCTGGACAACTGAGTGATTGAATTGATTGAAGATTGATTGATACCTGACATGAAGAAAAACGAGTCCACGGAGAAGAAGGCATTGGTGAGAACTTCTGCGGTGGTGTGCTGCGTCTCCTCCAAAACGTCCAGGACGTTTGCTGGAAACACCTTTCTCTCTCTCTCTCTCTCTCTCTTTCTCTTTCTCTCTGTCTCTTTCTCTCTCCCCCCCCCCCTCTCTCTCTTTCTTTCTTTCCTTTCAAAGGTTGCCTAATAAGTCTTTTCCCGGTTCACAAGCTTATTCAAAGAACGCTTTTCAGGAAGATTTTCCAGTACTCACATGCATAGTACATGAACAACAACAGCATGTGTCCCAGTATCACCCAGCAGAGAGAGAAGAACCGAATACAGTGAATGGGACCGATCTGACCGGACTGAAATGCGATTGCAACATATTCATCACAGTTGTGTTGTCTAACACGTTTCATTGCAATATTTTAACATCCAACCGAACTTTGCTGTTAATCAGAACTCGGCCTGATATGAACAACATAAAATGAACTAAACATTGATAACTGACCCTTTTTGCGCTTCCGACAGGGAAAATCTCGGAGATGTTGCAATATAACGAGAAGCACATGAAGAGACGCCAGAAGAGGGCTGAAGAAAATTTACTTCCATCTATTTACCTCAACTTTTTTTACCACATGGCCAAGTTAAGGTTAAGTCTGAGTTCGTATCTTGATGTTCTGCTTCCTCTCTCTCTCTCTCCCTCTCCCTCTCTCTCTCACTCTCTCTCTCTCTCTCTCTTTCTCTCTCTCTCCCTTCACTCACTCTTTGCAAATGCTTGCTGCTCCGCCCATCCTCTACCGCAGTAGTCCACCACTCCTGACACCACACAGAGAGCGAGGAGAAGGCCCATGATGGAGCTGGAATGAACGTCAAATTAAAAAGTCAAAAGGCCAAAATCAAGTGTCCACACTGGCACAGTGGAGCTACATATCCTAGCATTGCCTTGCAAATTGTAAATGCAAATGTTTTTACAAGAACTCTTGTAAAAACAGTTGTAATTACAAGAAACAAATGTTTTCGCAATCGACAATTGACATTGCAAGATTTCATGCAACTCCCGACGCTCGTTTCTACAAGAGGTCAGGTCACGGTTTGACAAATGCACCCAAGGCTTATGTGAACGCGCAGCATACAATGTGTCACGGGTTAGCGCCAAAAAGTTGCTATCAGCTGGTTATCGATAAGAATATATTACTGCATCGTTACGAAGTTCTATCAAAACAATATCGTTGTTTTAACAACATTCGATCGCGCGCGCAACATGAATTACAAGTACACGTGTGATTACAGTTGTATTTACAAGAATTGTTGTAAAACAATTGTTTTACAATTGACAAGACAATGTTAGGATAGCTTCATTGGACTTCGGTGTCTTTACCGTCCGCACAATTGGTTGAAAATTATTAAAACGATACTTTTCATGAAGATTACTTTGCTGTACACGTTGTTAATTGAGAATATTCGAGTTTTTTCTATACCTAAAAAGAGAGAGAGAGAGAACTGACCACATGATCCACGTGCCAGCATTCGCTTTGACCAGGTGGGTCGTCACTGATGACGTCACACACAGGAGAGGAGGTGTTGCGAGAACGAGACACTGGAAAGTTGAGAGTTGAGATTGATTGATCAAAAAAACCTATATCAAATACGTTTCACTGATCAAACAAAAAGTAAAAGTAGGTTTGTGTGTCAATTACATGATGACAGCCCACGGTGTTCCATTGATATTGCATATTCGAACCACTGCTCATAATTACACTCAAACACCTCCATTTTCCAGCGCGGCAAAATGCTTTCCGTTTACACCGTTGCAACTACAGAAAACGTAATTTAGCATACCCAGACCTTGTGCGTTAATCGATGTTTCATGATCTTTATACCTTCCTGGCTCACCTGTTCTGAACAACTCCACATACTCTCCTCGCGTGCACGACGTTGGTAGACAGAGGTTGAGACCGATGGTGGTGGAGCACGCGCCCTGAACATTATGGTAATGTTCACTCTGAAGTTGATGTGATGTTCAGGACAGTGCTTCAAGATGAAGACTTAATGCGACACTTCGTCTTTATCACAATGTTCTAGAAATAGTTAGTTAGTGAAAATACAAATATATCATGGTTATCAAAGAATATTTTATGTAATACTTTAGTATGCGTATGCATTACGCAACTCTACTTTTCATCCGTTAATGAATTTTTGAAAGATATGTATGCATCGGTCCGATTGATTGATTCAGAATACATGTATTCAACTACTGGCTGTGAAACTCACACGTGTCGTATGGGGCTGCAATTTGATGTCTACCAGCAGTCGATTGATGTCCGCGCGAAATGTCCTTGTTCTAGAAATCGAGGTCATTCATCAGATCATCAGTCGAACTAACATACTAGGATTTATAAGTTAAGTTGCAACCTCACCGTCTTTTACCATGTGAGTCGACAGCGCTCGAACATCCTTGACCCTTTCGTATAGTCTTCCATCAAATTGAGCGTTGGCTACTTGTAAAAAGTAGAAATGGTAGAGACAACACTCTGAAAAAGAAATCGAAATCTAAGAGCAACAAGGTGAACCATTATCTCAGCCACTTGACTATCACTGAATCAATCGTAAATCAGTCATCAGACTGCAGTTGGAATAAATCAGTGAGATAAAGCTCTTTCATCACCACGAGTTCTTCAGCAATAGAAAACAAACTAATCCGCAACTTTGTCTTGATTTCCCACATGAGAAGACGATTTATTAGGACCGCGTACGGATACTTGAATCGAAATCGATTGATGAATCATCGAGAGGACAACAAGAGAGGACGTATGGCACAACATATCTTCTATAAATGATCAATCAATGCTTCAAAATGATTTTCTCGCGAGACTCATTCACAATCACAAAGAGTGTCAATTGTATCACATACAAAATTTCGCAATCAGAAAAAGCGCCGCCTGCTTCTCTCTCTCTCTCTCTCTCTCTCTCTCTCTCTCTTTCTTTCTCTCTTCCCGCGGTTGAGACGCGGAGAGAGTGTTGAAAATTGGAGAACCAGATTCGTGGCGCGTGCGGCTACTGGGCTCTGAAGATAGTTGTCTGATCTGTCTTGTTCGTGAAGCATAGTCGTGTTATGACGCACACATCACCAAAAACTTATGACGAGGTTCTCATGCTTTCGTTTTGTACGTATCATAATCATATTTGTGATTCAGAATAAACATCTGAATTGAATTTATTTGATTTGAGCTGAAACGTATGATTAATTATGCCAACTATGTACGTGTTTACCGAACGTTGTTAACGCCATTTTCGCCAGCACTCTAGATTCACATTTGCATTTCATCTGCCGTCATTTCTCAAACGGACGCCTGCCGAACCATCTACAGTTCGTAATTGGAAACGAATATGAGTGTTATGATAAGTATGTACCTTGATGACGAATCAATTATGTAACAGTTATTGTGAACACAATATTTCATAAAATAGTAAACGCAATCCGCGGAAGATTGGCACACACCGCGTTGTTTGGAATTTCAGTTCATAGTGCTAACTCAACGAAAACCAGAAGGTACACACTCACTACCTCTAAAACCGTGTGCACATGTTTTGTGTATGGTCTCAGTTGTGTTCCACTGTGGTTGGCCATTTCAAATTGTGCGTATTCCCATTAAAGTCAGATGTTCGAACAAAAGTTAGGAACCGAGCGGCATTTGTAATGCATGTTTAACGTGGAATTCCATCTGCTCTGCGTTGTTGTAACGCCTATCAGAATTTATCACAACCGTCACATGCTATGAAAGTTCCAAACTTTACTGACACCGACGCTTTATTTGGTATCGAAACTCAAAACGTTACTTCCATCTTCGGTCCGGTGTTGAACGTTTTCGGAATATACACCATTATCTTCCACTCGCTGCCGTCTATGAAAGACTACACGCGCTACCTCATAGCGTTGCATGTATTGTTGTTCACCGAGGCGTTTATTGGCGAGTGTCGCACCGTTTTGTACCTACCGCTTATGAGCTATTATATGCACGGCATCATACCGCATTTGGTTGGTTCTCATACTTGCACGGTTAGTACAAATTGAAAACGCAGCCCTCAACACTTTTTTCAGGTTGTAATGTTTATGATGATAATAATTTCTGGTTGGTTGGCATTTGTTCTGCTGAGCTTCAAAGCGCAAGTTCTTTTGGATCGAGAGTCGAGATTGTGCTTGACACAAAAACAGTTCAAGCAGTTCTATATTATCGTAAGTTTGATTATATATATATTTATATCGATATATATATATATATATATATATATATATATATATACGTTTGTATTATTTTCAGATGCTTTACATTGTACTTGCTCCCATGACATTGTTTGCGATTCTAGTTTATGAAAATCAAACAGACGTATTCATCTACACCCAAAAGGTGCAAAAGTGTAGTAAAATATTCATACATCTAATAATTAAGTTCTATCCCGAGCTCGTTCCGATACTGCGACACACATCTGCGTTTTTCATCACTTTTCCAGAGCATAATCGGTGGGTGGCAGCGATCGGCATATATGGTGCCTTCGATCTGGTCTTGATCGTGAGTTAATCAAACGCCATGTTTTTAAGTTGTGTAATTTCTTGCAGTTCGTGTTGCTTTCTGTACAATGTGCTATAGCAGTATCGCATTTGAAAAAACGAACAAGTATCTCGGAAAAGACACGACAAATGCAACTCAAGTTCTTTGTTTTCCTCATAGTTCAAGTAAGTGCAGTGATTCGATCGATCGACACAATATTTTGATAGGTCTGCATTCCGACACTTTTAATATCGACTCCTTTGATTTGTCAAATGTTTGTTGTTATCAATGAGATTTGGTTTGCCCACTGTGAGTGATGTTACTTGTTCCATTTCCACAAAGAAGTAATGTCTCTTCACTGATGATGACTCCGGATTGTCGGACGGTGTTCATCGTCTGATGATAGGAGTCGAAACAATGTTCACCACTTCTAGATCTCTCTTTGTTTTTCTAAATGATAATGTTTCAGTTCTAGCCGCAGGTGTGTTTCCAATGATTTGCATGCATGGACCGGTTGCCACCGTTTGTCTTTTCGTCTTCAACAAGTGCTATCGAAAATGGCTGCAAAAGTTGATCGCTCATAAAAGTGAGATTTTGACGGTATCGTGAAAATGAGAAGCTCTTTTTTCAGTTTTTCGAAGACCCGAGCGACCGGATAAGGTGTTCAACACGAGAAGGATAACAACGAACATTAATTCATAAGTGTGTTAGAAGTTAGAAGGTTAAGTAGCATCGTGCAACTTTTCGAGTATGATAAATTATATCGAGTATGATAAATTACATATATATAGTTACCAACTCTATACTATGAATATGTGCTGATCACACAGTTTTTATTCACATTATATAAATTTATCTACACTATCCGGGAGATTCCCAGCCGGGCATCGGCCAGGACAGAAAAATCGCATAACTTTGTATAATTGATGACCATCAACTTTCTAAACTCTCCCTGACGGGAGCATAATCCTTTCAAAAACTTTTCTTAGAAGTTGTATCTCCACGAAGTTCTATTCTTTACAAATAATGTAGGAAAGCTGATCAACGTCATATTTCAATGTTTGATATATTAAAGAATGTGTTTTACGGGTTTGACTACTGTTCGTTTTACAACAGTAATGTGCAGCTGGTTCACAATGCAGGTGCAAATAAGATTAGCAATTTTAGAGCGTTTCAATTTTAAATGTCTAAGGGATCGAAACGTGTCGAAACGTGCTATAGATCATCAATTTGTAAGACTCAATTGAGCTCTTCTCAGAGCTAAAAACAATGACTCTTTTTGCGAAATGGCTGTTTGTTCGTTTCGCAAAAACGATTCTATATGTAACAAGGATAATTAGCTACTAAACAGATGATGTAAATAAAGAGTGCAAAAGGCAAACATTGTTTTGGAAAATATTTGTCGTTTTTGCCCTTCTTTTTTTGCAATTCATATTGAGTAAACTAGACAGATCTTTTTTTTAAAAACAGACAAAACTGCGAGATGTACAAAATTTCACTACTCTTCAAATATATATTTTATCATTTTATCGTGCCGTGTGGTGCCGGCGGCTTAAGAACCACAAACAAAGAGTTATAGTTACCTATAGCTATAGGGAGGTAAGAAGAGCGAGGTGATTAAATCAAACACCTGCAAAAAGATTGTAAAAAGACCACCGCCTTCCCTGAGTGATCTCATTTTTCTCTGATCTCCACTCACTCACACGATATTTCGTCGTTCTCTGACCATTTTGTATTAGGTAAGGTTGACTGAGAGGAGAGTAAAAGTGGATTCGGGCCCTCATGGTGAATGGTAGAAGATGTGAGAAAGGAGAGCACGGGGGCCTCGTTATCTGTAGAATTGTCGTTTTGTTTTACTACTAGCATAGCATATATAGGACACATGTAATTGGTTACAGTTTTTCCAGCAAAATACACACTTTTCTAGAGATTTATAAGCTTCAATGATCAATACCAGCAAAAAATCGTCGAAAACTCCGAGTTCTGACGTTTTTAAACATTGTTGTTTAGTGGCAGTTGCGTTTTGGGTTTAGCTCAGCGGCAACCGCAGTATAAAGAGAATTTTTTTTAGTAAATAAATTTACCGTGAACCGAAGTAAGCATGATCATGTTAAAAATACAGGGCATAGCCGTTCTTTTCTGCCCCCGAAAACTCGCACTAACATAGTGATAAAAACCAAATGTTTCTATCAATCAATATATCAAATCAATGGAAGTCAGCCTGTCATCAAGCGCTTTATCAATTCCATACATTCTATGTACACGGTGTCTAGTCCGCCGGTCTGATCAGGAGGACCAGTTCTCTCCTCCCTCCTTCTTCCCTCCGGACTCGCCTCCTTCCACAACTGTGGGCGGGACTACGGGGGGCGGGACTACGGGGGCGGAAGGGGCGACCGCCGGTCTGGGCGGACCGGAGCTGCGCAGGCCGCCGAACATCAACATCTCTACCTAGAAGAGAGGGAGTTGGGGGGGGGGGAGAGAGAGAGAGAGAGAGAGGAGAGAGACAGAGAGGAGAGAGACAGAGAGAGACAGAGACAGAGAGAGGCGAGAGAGAGAGGGAGAGGGGGAGAGGGAGGGGAGAGAGAGAGAGGGAGAGAGAGAGGAGAGTGAGAGAGAGGAGGGAGAAAGGAGAGATAGAGAGAGAGAGAGAGAGAGAGAGAAAGAGAGAGAGAGAGAGAGAGAGAGAGAGAGAGAGAGAGAGGGGGGGGGAGGAAAGAGAGAGGGGAAAGAGAGAGGGGAAAGAGAGAGAGAGGGAGGAGAGAGATAAATGAAAGAGAAAGAGAAGAGAGAAAGAGAGAAGAGAGAGAGAGAGAGAGAGAGAGAGAGAGAGAGAGAGAGAGAGAGAGAGAGAGATCGCCGCAACTTTCCGAGACTGATCTCGAACGCTGCCGACCAGATCGTAGCGAATAGGAACGTGAGAACGATAACCGGTATAGCATAGTTGGCGATCTGAAAATGTGTTTTCATAGTTGAAGACGAAAAGAAAAAGAGGCACGCATTGCATCTACTAGCCGTATGGAGTTCTTATTGCAACTATGAAACGTAAGTAATACGCAACGATTCGTTTGAGTTTAACTAACCAATGTCTACGGTGTCATGATCATGCGTGCCGACAAACATTTGACATTTGCCGAAACTGCGAAACGGCAACTCGATTCACTTCCAGGTGTAGCTTCTCTTTTTCAACCGACCGTAACGGTTGAAAATAAGCGTAGACAATAATGACTTGTTTGAGAAATGATGGTTGTCTACGGTGTCATTAATCATGTGTGCGAGTCCGACTGAACAAAACTAAACTGAACTAGTATAGTTCAACTATGTAAGTTTAGTTTAGTTTAGCGTTTAGTTTTTACATGCGTTTAGCGAGTTCAGTTTAGTTTAGAATCAGTTGACCGGTTTCACCGGCTCTTGCTCTTGCAAACCCACGATATCCCCCCTTCTCTGTTTTCGGTGAAAATCGAGTAAAATAGTATAGTAAAATCGAGTAAATTTACATTTGATTTGAGTTGATGTCACTGACCGTGGCTGAGAAGCTGCTGTAGAACAGCTCTCCCTCGTTCATTCCGATGATGTAGGTTATGATGTTGATGTGGATGAGATAGGCGCAGTAGGACAGTCGACCCAGGGAACGAAGATGTTCCACGACATGAACGAGTTGATCGGGCCTGGAAGTCGTTATTGATCGGGCCTGAATAGTTATTGATCGGGCCTTATTGATCGGAGTTATTGATCGGGCCTGAATAGCAAGTGTATAGTCAGAATCTGTGGGATCTGTTGATCTGTTGAATCTGTTGATCGGCCTGGAAGTCGTTCATGTTTTTTCTCTCATTTATACTAATGTCGTTTTCGTGTGTGTCTTTCACACTTCTCTCACGTATCTCGGTTTTTTTATGTTAGTCTCGAAACCCTAATTCCACGACATGAACGCGTTGATCGGGCCTGAATCGAACTACTTCTGCTACTTCTCATTTGCATTTCATGTAACGCGACACGTATGTAACTATGTATCAGGTAGTCTAGCAGTCAGATGTATCAAAGCAAGTAATCAGAATCTGTGGGGATCTGTGGGATCGGGGTGATCGGGCCTGGAAGTGTTATTGGTATCATTTAGGTATAGTTTTAGATATTTTAGACATTTTAGATGAGCGAAACCCAATTGTTCCACGACATGGACGAGTTGATCGGGCCTGAATCGAACTACTTGTTATTTTGCATCTGATGTTACAGGCCAAGAATCGTTAGT
>CAWZYM010000353.1:0-31683 GCA_963966185.1 Rhabditoides inermis | reverse complement strand
AGAGAGAAAGAGGGGGAGAGAGAGAGAGGGAGGGAGAAAGGGGTAGAGATTCGAACCTGCAGCCATGTCTTGAACACGTATGTCCAGAAGAAAATGATCATAAAGTAGGGCGGGGAGAGACGAAGGATTCGATGCAAGTAGAACATAACCCTGCAATGATACAATACAATATAATCGTTGTTTTCATCGACAGATTGACAATTGAAACGTAAATATCTCAAAACGTATGGCCGGTCATGTGGATTTGAAAACGGTTTTCGACTAGTGACCTCCTAGGGTATCTCTGATATCAGTTTGGTCACCATCGGCTTCTGTGACCTAAACGACACTCCTTGTGAGTTGTGTGCAATGTGCACCTCTGGAGAGTTGTTTGCAACGCAGAAGTTCGTGCAATTGTGAATACGCTTCAAAAACCACTGTAAATATGGATTGTGAAGTATCAACAACAATATGTGCCAAGGATAACAATATGATAATTATGATGAAACAATCAATACCGTTTTATGTTGATCTATTAACTACATATTTCAAAAAAGAGATTATTATTCTGAACACTTGTTCAATACGTTGCACGATATAGTGATCATGATGATTTAAACACGTCGATAATTTTGAGTCTTTGATTGATGTAGTATGAATTCCACCCACCACGACTGCAGTGACATGGTTCTTCGCTTGTTCTTGTTGTAGTCCTTGAACCAAATAAAGGCGAGCATCAGTCCTGTAATTAAAGGAACAGTGGCGATTTATTTCTGCCACAATCTGCCACAACTCCTCATTTTCACAACGCGCAAAACATTTGGCGCGAACGGGAATCGAACCACCGAGCTCGGTACCACAACGCAGCGCACATGCACTGAGCCATGAAGCAAGTTAAAGGCCTTCGATCATTTGCGCGTATGTCTCCGAACCCAATTTTTGCAATATTGAAGCTTTGAGCGGTAGGCTATTCGTGATGGGACCAATTTTGAACTCAAATTTTCAGCTGCATTCTTGCCAATGCAGATTTAAAAGTAACGCAGAATCTTCGTTCTTTCGCAAAAAATACAATTGTGTTAGGTTGATATGATTTTTAATAATACTCAAAGTCAAAAACAAGTCGCCACTGTTCCTTTAAGATATCCTTCGGGCATGATGTCTTGATGTCATGCAATATTATTTACATCACTTTCTGGTAAAGGGTAAAGACTAGCGCTCCGGCGCGCTGTCGCGCGCCTACGCACTAGGTATACGAAAAAGAAAATAGAAGAATAATTCGTCTTGCATGTTTGATAGTTAATTGCTCTCCAATGACTCTTGCGAAGTAACATATACTCTGCGACAGAGCGATAGTTTACGATCTACCTCGCTTGCAGTTCGAAATACGGTGCCATAACCGTCTGTCTCTCTTGTTTTGTGCGCTATTGCCAAGAGCTGACTCTCCGTCTTCCTCTGATCTACCCCACCGCGCGCAACTTTTTGCGAGCATAGAACTATACACGCAAGGGTTGTAGTTGAAGTGTTCAAGTTCTTTGTATTTTGTATATTTTTTTTGTCTTTTCTAACTATCTCTCCTACTTCTTTTTCACCTATTTTATGTTTCACAGATGTCTCTTTCCCCATCTCTTTCTCCTCTACACTGTTCTGTCTACTTTCCATCCTATCTCCCTCCTCCTCCCCCCCCCCCCCCCGCCACTCTCTCTCTCTCTCTCTCTCTTTCTCTCTTTCTCTCTCTCTCTCTCCCCTCGACACAGTTCTACTTTCCCCTATCTCTCCTCTCTCTCTTCTCCCTCCACCACTGTCTCCCTATCTCTTTCTCTCTTTCTCTTTCTCTTTCAGTATTATGTTCTCTAGAAACAGTATTATATTCTCTATTGTCTACTCTACTGTCAACTTTCTAGAGACAATACTAATACTACATATGCTCTTGTTTGTCTACTGCATCTTTTTTCTTTCAATGTGACAAAAACTTTCTAGAGACATTACTATGTTTTCTTCTGTCTACTTCCACCTTTCGTCACCTCTTCCACTCTTACTTTCACATCTGCAGTAATCACTATCACTGCGACTTTCGAAAGACAGTTATGTCTACTCTCCCTTCTCTCTCCTCTTTTCTCTCTCCTACCTTCTCTCTCTCTCTCCCCATCTTTCTCTCTCTTGTCTATTCTCACGTCTCCGCATCGGTGACAACAATTTTCTAGAGACAGTACTATGGCACCTTCTGTCTACTCTTCTACTCTCACGTCTACAGCAGTCACTGCGACTATGGAGAGACAGTTATGCCTATTCTCCCTCCTTTCTCCTCTTCTCTCTCTCTCTCTCTCTCTCTCTCTCTCTTGTCCAATCTCACGTCTTCGCAGCGGTGACAACAACATTCTAGAAAAAGTACTATGTTACCGTTTGTCTACTCTTCTACTCTCACGTCTGCAGCAGTCACTGCGACTTTCGAGAGACAGTTATGCCTACTCTCTCTCTTCCCTCATTCTCCTCCCTCCTCTCTCTCTCTCTCTCTCTCTCTCTCTCTCTCTTTCTCTCTCTCTCTCTCTCTGTCTTTTTCTTGTCTATTCTCACGTCTCTGCATCGGTGACAACAACTTTCTAGAGACAGTACTATGGCACCTTCTGTCTACTCTTCTATTCTCACATCTGCAGTAGTCACTGCGACTTTCGAGAGACAGTTATGTAAAAACTTTTTTAAACAGAAAGTACTACTCTCTTCTCTACTGTCGTCTCTTCCTACTGTCTATTCTCTCACGTTCTAAAAACATAATTTGAACGCCTGTGCTTGCCAAATGACATGTAAGGTGAACTCGATTCTCACCTCACCTCACTTCCACTCAACACTGTACTGCATCGAAAAGCGGAATTTCAGGCTGAATATGTACAAGAGTACAGGTAATAAACTCAAAACTAAGTTTCAACTGAAAAAAACAGTACATAGTTCTATATTACGTCTACAATGAATTCGAGAAAAGAAGCCGGCTGGCGCGCCCTAACACGTTGTGCGCACGTGTGAAGGAGTTTGAAACAGTTTGAGGTTGATTTGATCGTTAGAAAGCACTATCTACTTATTGACGTCTCAAAACATTTTACTTAACTTTCAACCTTCAACTTTTCGTTTTGTCAAAGTTATTCGTTGAAGATAGAAATTTTGTCTTTTTTAACTGACTCAATTCATTATTGTCATATTAAGACATATTCCTATCAAGCAAGACACAACTGAGTGGATATGGGTCAGTGATTGCGAATGCCAACTATTCGATATCGATCGGTTGACCTGGCGGCTGGTAGCGAGCAATCCGGTGGGCGCGACCCCAGCAAGTAACGCGCGCTCAGAAAATGTCTAATACTGTATGAAGACAAAGTCCGATCGATCTGAAACTTTGACAGAAGGGTTTTTTTGCCCATAAAAGCTTAAGTTTACAAATTGAACACTCTATCTCGTCTGTACGAAAAGTCGATCATAATCGCCTTATTTGATGACTTTTCAAAAAAAGAAACCAGTTTCTATAATCTCTTGCACGTAATCTATCTTCTATTCAATTTTTATAAAAATCGAAGATCATGAATTTTGGGTGCATTTTAGGTACATTCGCCTATTTGGGCATGAAGATGAGGTCACAGGCAGCTGGTATCGCGGCTATCGTTTTTTTCTAGGTCGATTCCCCTACCCTCCAAATTTCGTTCTAATTGAAGTATTTTGAAAATTTTCTCCATAGTTAAGAGATTAGGTGATAACTATGATTAGGAGATCGCTATTGACGAGATACTTGGAATTTTGCGTTCTCAGGTAGTGAAGAAACTTTCTAGAAAAAATGAGTAGTTAGATTATACTTTGAAAAGAGATATCTCTCCGGAAGGACAGACAGACAGACAGACACCATAGTAAATATTAGTATGAAAGGGGGAAATTTAGTGTAAACAGGTAGTGTAAAGAAATTTCGGTCGAATACATCAGAAAAATTAATTGATTTTAGTTTAAACGAAACTAGTAGCAGTTGTGCGCGAAACGTGCACTGACCAGAAAGGAAAAAGAACGAGTCGACGGAGAAGAATGCATTGGTGAGCAGCTCCGTGGTCCTATACTTGGTGATCTCGATGACGTCAGCTGGATTGGCTGCAAATGAAAGGTTGTCGACATTTGCAGTTGTCTATGACTATAACTTGGTGACGATTCATAACTTTAGCCGAGAACAGGAATTCATTCAAAACCGCACAGCTGAACTCCAGGAAGATGGCGAGCATGTGTCCCATGATGATCCAGCACATAGAAAAGAATCGGATGCAGTGCACTGGTCCGATCTGACCCGTCTGAAATAGTAATATTACAAAAAATTCAAAGAAGTAATAAATATAAAAGTCATAGTACACAGTCGGTTTCGGTCCCTTCCATGAATGTTTTGTTTCCCATATTCGGAACATACGTTTCACGTACTCTACATGGTATAATTGTGTCGTCGATATCAATAGTTTGTTTATTCGACTAATTAAATGCAAAATAATTCACCTGTTTTGACTTCCCTCCCGTAGTGAATATCTCGACGACGTTGCGGTAGAATGAGAACGCCATGAACACCTTCCACCAGAGAGTGCGAGTGAACCTCATGCCTATAGTAGGTGTTGATACTTTGTCCGCGCAACACGAATCGACTGGCGCCAAGCGCCGCACTCACCCTTGAGCGCGTCCGAAAGAAAGTAGTCAGCTATGCCGGATAGAATACAGGTGAGCAGGATGGAGCCCATCACGAAACTGAAGCAATTCTAATGAGTTACGTACAGAAAAAATACATGACAATGTTTGACCCGCGTTTTGTAGTTTAGTACAGTTATACAATCAGGTGCATGTATTTTTCACATAATAATCAAACCCACTACGTGATGTACGTGGCTGTCACCGGCTTCTGCACGTGCAGATTAACGTTCTGCAGCGCGCAGATAGGGTTCGCGTGCAGCACCGGAAAGTTCACTGAAAACTAGTGATGTGAATATCACGTATTTTCGGTATAATAGGCGGCATTTCCTGCCACCAAACTTTTTTAAGTTTTTTTTTTTAATTCTAGCAATAAATAGTACTGTCAAAAGAAGACATAACGTGACATTCAGATCGCGGAAAACTCGTACGAAACAAGATCAACGTATTCGTGAAAGCGTAGATCGAAGTGAGTCACTCACACTGCTGGAACACCTTGAGCAGCTCGATGTCCTTGCAGGCCCTGGGCAGGCAGAGGTCGAGGCCGAACTTGCTGGTGCACGAGTTGGGCGCGTCGAACGGGCGCAGGCCCGCGTCCACGAACACTCTGTGAACGATCGATAGACTCATTGCACGTGGTATATAAACCACTGAAATATGCCAGCCGAAAACCAGGATGAAAAAATAGCACCATCTTTTTGTAGCCGTTTTAATATATTTTCTTGTATGTGTCGATTTTTGCCGACTGAGTGTGATGCTGCGCAAATTTCGTTTGTTTGCAAGAGACAATGGGTGTGCGATCACGAGTTTCATGATTCTGGTCGTTCCGTGATTCTGGTATTCTGGTGTGTTAATTGTGTGACCAGTTATGCTTGGCATTATTAATTTGTTATGTAAAAGGCAATGGAAGTCTGCGGCTCGCGCTTTCCATCTGCCTCAATTCGCCTTCCACATTTCCTCCGCCTTTGAGTTCAAATCCCTATCCTTAGCGAAACAAATAGCGACATGTGTTTTGCCCGTCCCCCGCTTGCCGAAACCTTGTCTTTGTTCATTTCGCCGTTGTAAATCACCGCTAACGTGTCTCTCTCATTATCAGCAGTCTCACTATCGTGTGATTAGCGTCGGCTAGATGGAGATCACCTTATTACACACAGTGTTCACAACATGTGTTTACATTTACATTGAAACCTTTGTACCGCTGAACGGCTCGCACCTGAAAAAGTCCATCTCGTATTTCTTGCCGGTCTCCGCTGGTGTGAAGTCGATCATCAGGCATTCGTGGATGAGTCCGTGGAATTGTAGGTGACCCGACAGAATACCCGGTCCCGGTTTGCCCGCGGCATCGAGTGCTGAAGGAATCGCTTATCGTCGTGAACCTATGTTGACGAACCCGGCAACAACACGGCTTTGTCGAACGCCGTCAGTGTGAGGTTCTGATGCCGCCCAAAAATGTCGTTTTTGATGACGTCATAGATCGCCATTGACGCTTCCTAAAAATATACTCTGATTTAATCATATGTTTTTTTTCGCTAACTGATGAGCTTATACGTTGCAATCTAAATTCCTTCGATAACAGCTTTTCCACTAGATGCCAGTTTCTACCAGAAAAAAACAGCTCCCGTTATCAGAGACATTGATCTCAGGGTGTTAGATATTTGGGCATTTCGAACATTTGCCAACCTTGATCAAGCCGAGATGCATGGCGCAGTCGCCGCTGACGGACACGTTGAAGACGTCGACATTGGAGAGGATCGAGTGCGCGTGAAACTCATTGAGGAACGCCGGATCGAAGTAGGGCTGAAGCTGTTTGGTAATCCTCGGTATTTTTGCACAGTTGCTTATCAGCTGTCACCTTTGGACCTGACCTTCTCACTTTCACGAAACTTATCTGTTAGAATTTCGGCATTTAGACTGATAACGAGCAAAGTTGTATAAACGTTAATGGCAACTGAGAGAACATAAATATGAGAGAATCAAATGCATGAACATGAATGGCACCTGAGAAAAGATGAGCATGATGACATCACTCACTCGTTCGCCTTTCTCAATCCGTTCAATGTGTTGGTACCTCCGCAGCAGCTCGGCTCCATTCAATTGACTTAGTACAGCTGGCAGAGCAGAAAAGAGGGCTATAGTCAACCGCCACCGCATCGCAACACGTCGACAATGCCCACGGACGGTGATGATAGATGGTGATAAGCGATAATCAGCAAACAAACAACCGTGCGCAAACGTTTTCATCATTCAGATAGTGTGTTTACACAATGAGTGGACAATACTTGGTTGGCTAGAGTCGGATCTTTTCTTGCTCCGCGTTCTCGACGAATGCCGTGCCGGTAATGATGGGGACGGGTTGCACTTCTGGCTGCTTGGCTGGAGGCCCGTCGGCGACCGGACCCCGACCGCGCAGACCCCCGATGAGAAGCATCTCCACCTAAACATGTTGGATTAGAGTGCTTGGGCGAATCAGAATACTCCACATGCAAGTTTCGGTAGTGTATACGCGGAATAGAGGTATGCATCTCTTGGCGATGTGTTCAATTCGTTTTGTTAAGAACTCGGTGCATTTCATTATGGGATGGATATGTTATATGTACCTTCCCGAGTGACACCTCAAACGCCGCCGACCAGATGGCGGAGAAGAAGTAGGTGAGACCAATGACGGGCAGAACGTAGTTGGCCACCTAAGGGTTGGTGGTGTTGTGCGTGACTAATGAGGTCAACGCACCGTGTCGCTGAAGCTGCTCCAGTAGAGGTCGCCTTCATTGAGTCCGATGACAAAGTCGACGACGCAGATGTGCGTGAGGTAGGCGCAGTAGGACAGTCGACCCAGTGGGATCCAGATATTCCACGACATGAACGTGTTGATCGGACCTGGAAATAGCATTGGTGATCGGTACTCACAACGTGAATATTGAAAAAAAAAACAGTAATCTTCAGATATACAATATAACCGAAACGTATAGGGTCTGTGAATGAGTGATGCGAGTAATATACTTTGTTTGTCAAAATGAAATCAGCACCCCCGTATCCGTAGTAGCAGGATATGACGATCCACGACAGGGCGATGCCCCACGCGGGCTTCGAGAACGCAGAGTACATCGCCCGCCAGAACATTGGCAGGTCGTGGTCCTGAAAGACATGCATTTGAAAAATTTGTTCAGATCCAAGTCCAAGTTATACAACCGTCGACCTAGCCTGCGCATCGAGTGAATCGAAAAGAGAATTTTTTTCAACGATTTCGTGATATGTTTCACCCAGCGCATATGTTTCGTGTCGATTGAAGGAGGTAATGTTGAAGGTTTTTGAAATGCGGTTAAAATTGTCGTGGTGTACTGTTCAGATGCCTCGGTACAGCCACAGATAGACGCCGGATCCAATGACCGAGAGAGGACGCGAGAACTTGTAATCAGTCGAAACCAACACTCCATTATCGCTTCAAGGAGGGTTTTCTGAAGGAATCCTCACCGATGTCCAGTTGTGGAGTCCCAGCACGACGCACGCCATCAAAGCGAACGACAACATCCACATAACAATGTTGAGGAACTGAAATCGATACATTGAGGAACGAATATAATAGAATTGAGTTAAAACTGCTAACGGAACCACAGCCGTCAGTATGCTCTAGGTATGTAATAGTCAAACTCGACTCACGTGGTTGATGCGCATCTTCTTGACGTTCTGCAGCAGGTATCCCACCAGCACGCCCATGATGTAGATCTGACAGCGAATGTACGGCGAGTCGTACATGTACATCGGGTAGTCACTGCAAGTGAAATACTGTTGCTGGCGAAAGATCTGCCGGAAACTCTTCCAAATTAAGATGTTGCCACATAGTCGAGTGGCTTCTCAATCAATAACATCACTGACAAGAAATTCTCGCTGGTAGCAGCGAGAACACACTCACAGCGGGTTGGTCCTCGGATCGCTGTATCCGATGAGCGTCAGCGTGGGCGGGAAGTAGAAGTGGTACACTTGCACAATGTTGGCGGCTGTGGAGAGTGTAAGGAGGACGCCGGCGACGACCAGGCCAGCGATAGGCGACATGGCGAGAGCGACCAAGAGAATGGGAGAGAAGAGGAAGATCTGCATGTCCGTCGCCAGGTACCATGAGACAGGGTAGCACTGAAAGTGTGATTTGTGATTCGTGTAACTATGCATCGCAGTAGCCGGAAGAACGCCGCGGATCGTTTTGTTAGTGGTTTTGAAATTGACGGAAGAAAGAAACTGAAGTTGAAGTGACTTTTAGTGATGAAGTAGATCTAACGCACCTGTTCCTTGGGCGATATGTAGTTGTTGAGGTAGAGGAAATCGATCCACCAGTGCTTCCGGCAGTACGTGTCCGCTTCGCGACCGAGGAACGCCGGCATGTTCTGTGATACATCATTTTATTTCCTTCATCAATTCGCATCCTGAAGATGTGCACACCTTCTGTTATGTGGATCATACCATACGTTGCACTTTGCTGTCATAAGACGGTGCTGCAGCAATTGTTAATGTGGTCGCAACATGTAAATTGGAAATGTGACTTGCATACCTTAAGCCATGTCTGGAAGACGAACGTCCAGAAGACGATGAGGATATAGTAGGGCGGGGAGAGGCGGAGGATGCGGTGAACGTAGAACATGACCTAGAACAGTGGATGTAGCCACGTGAATGATTAACACAGTTTTCACGATTTCTACAACTACAACACGTGAATAAAATACAGTAAGTTACAAGAACTGCACTCACCCATGACTGTCCGCTCATTGCTCTGCGACTGTTCTTGTTGAACTCCTTGAACCAGATGAAGCCGAGCAGAAGACCTTAACATTATTGACTGAAAGCCTCTGTTCTAATGTCGCAACTAGTAATATATCTATTTTCACTTTTCCGTTCCTTCTGTGCACTGTCAGAGAAAAATTGCTCACTAAGTGTTTGCGCGCTGCTACGGCTGTGCGCATCTAAGTTTTAAGATCTAACAGATAAGCAGAAACTCTACCGGACAGAAAGAAGAACGAGTCGACGGAGAAGTAGGCGTTGGTGAGCACGCCCGTAGTCGTGTCGAATGTGATTTCGAGCACGTCGAGAGGGTTGACTGGAAGTGTAAGTCTGGGAATTCAAACATAACCCTCTGATAAGTATTTATCACTAATTTATTAAGAAAATTTACAACTCTGTGACAGGATCTGTCACGAATTCGTAAATTGAAATTACTAACAATTTCTATGAATTCATTAATTTTTATTATTAATGAAATTTTTTTCAGTGTACTACCTGACCGAATGATACATCATCAGTGATCATCATTTACTGGCTTCGAAATCGAACATACCGGCATAGTACATGAAGAGCAGTAGCATATGTCCGAATATCACCCAGCACAGTGAGAAGAACCGGATGCAGTGCACCGGCCCGATTTGACCGGACTGAAGAATGCGTTTCTGAGGTTTAGTCATTCCGTGTTTCCAGGTACCTTCTTCGCACTTCCAACCGAGAAGATATCGGCAATGTTGCGGTAGAACGAGAACGCCATGAACAGCTTCCATCCGAGTCCTGATTAGCAAAGGCGAATAAATGCGGATCATTTGGTGGTTATAATCAGAGATTTATGAATCACCTTTCGTGAACGGCGCGCCCTTCACCAGAGGAGTGACAAAGTAGTCAACAAAGCCGGACAACGCGCACAGTGCGAAGATGACGCCCATGAGAGAACTGTAATGAAATGATACCACTTGTCACATTGAGAGAACTGTAATAAAATAATACCACTTGTCACATTGAAAGAACTGTAATGAAATGATACCACTTGTCACACATGCGGTCTGGTGGAAGGGACCGAAACCGGATGTGTGCTATGATTTTTTTTTGAATTTGAATTTCTTTTGATTTTTTTGTAATTAGGCGTACTCACTACACAATCCATGTGCCCGCATCGCCTTTGACAAGTGCATCATTGATACCGAGCAGGTTGCAGACCGGGGTGCCGTTGAGTTTCGGCACGTGGACTGAAATCGACTCGCTGCTACCAATTAGTAGAGGGCAACGCTCATTTTCATCGTATGGTAGTATGACTGGTCTGTGAGAAGGTATTATGCATTTGTAATAAAGTATAGATGTGAGTTTATATATTTGTAATATGCTACCATTGAGTAAAGAATGTCACTTCTTCTCATTGTATGGGAGCGGTCGGTCAAAAACATACTAATTACAACCAAAACGAAACACTCACTGCTCTTGACGATCTCCCTCAGCTCATAGCTGGTACATGCTTCGGGTAGGCACATATCGATCGATATCAGCTGCGCGCCGCACACGCCGTTCGTGTTGAGATCGAGGTTGATGTGGATTCTGAACGGGTTGTGAGAAACAGGACCGCCGAAAGAGAAACGATCACATATCCGATGCGCTAACCAAACTCATTGGATTCGATTCGATTTGAAACCAGGTCGCTTTGAATGCTCACCGGTTATAGTCGAGCTTGTACTTCCTGTCGCGTCCCTGCGGTGTGTAGTCGATTCCGAGACACTCTGCCAGCTGTCCCCCAAACACCAGGTGGCCTCTGAGAATACCCGGGCCAGGCTTGCCCGACGCGTCCAGCGCTCAACAACACTGATTCGCTTACGTATCATGTCACTCGTTTGTTCAGTAGTAACCTAACGGCACAATTTGAAGATTACCATCTGTTCTCAATCAATTTGGTGACCCACCAGGTAACAGCACATTCTTGTCAAAGTCAGTGAGCGTGATGTTCACGTCTGCTCCGAGCACCTTCTGCTCGATCTCTTGGAGGAGAGACGTGGCGGACGACTGAAATGCGTATCTAACACGAATTCAAGTGTACGTTTCATCGTCACTTCACATGCACTTAATAGATAAACGCTTTAATTTTCTCTTTTTTTTCACAATCAGCAGTCTGAAACTCTGAAGCACGTATCCTTGAGCGTATCAGATGTTTCATCGTCACTTCCGATACAGATTATGATTGTACACATCAATTTGTTCTGTTCAGATGAATGATTGGATTTCAACACTTGAAAAAAGTATAAATTTTTTTTAAAGTGTATCGTCAAGCGAATCAAATACGTTCCATCGTTACTTCAAACACAGATGAGGAACGTACACGTTAATAAGCGACGCGTAGTGAACGATTATAATAAAATACTTAATCATTTCAAACGGATACACTAATCAATAGACTGAAAAGTGTATCGTCTCGTCAAGCGAATCAGATACGTTTCATCGCCACTTTAAATACGAACAATGAATGTGCGCAATAATGCGACTAGAGAAGCGATTTCGGAACCACATGATAATTGTAGTTCAAATTCATAACCATCACACTCACAATGAGCAGGTTCATGATAAATTGTAAATCAAATTCATAATCATAACTATCACACTCACAATCAACAGGTTCATGTCCGTGGCGCACTCGTCGGTGGCATTGATTCCGTTCACAGACGCGAGAGCGAGCAGGCGGTGCGGCCGCAGCTCATCCAGGATGAGAGGGTTGAGAGTGGACTGGAATGTTCTGCAATTTTGTTCTGCATATGTTCTGCAATGTTCTGCATATTTTGTGTTTACAGTGTGAACTGCAGCTCATTCAGGAGGAGGGGATTGAGGCTGGACTGGAACGATTCAAACACCGGAAATCAAGAGGTTCTGTCGCAATAATTTATCTTCCAATGATCCCTTAGTCAAGGAATATCGGATGGGGGGATTGAGAGTGGACTGGAATGGAAAATGGAACAAAAAAAATGGAACGTTTATCTGGGAAAATCAAGGTGTTACATGCCAATACATGTCAGCTGCTTCATATATATAGCTTCAAGAATGGTGTTTCGACTGACATCACAGTTTTTTTAGAATGCATTAGCAACTAGAGAGTGATTATATGGAAGTATGCGTGAATCCACTTATAGGAGTAGTGAAACGTATGCAGAACACTCACCACATGTTGTCGAATCTCACGTAACTCCTGAACTCTCCTTGTCAGAGAGGAGAAATCCAGTTCGTGACATCTAACAGTAAGAAATAAACCAAGTAGAAGCAGCGGCCGCCGCATTCTGAATTCGTAATCAATAATAAAAACAAATATGTGTAATTAAACGTCATTTTCGAGCGATCAATACTATCAGCTTTCGGAGTATGACGAAACATAGTGAGGTTCAAATAAGAAATATATTGCCTTGGCGATAGGCGATAAATCATTCAGATGGCGTGTTATCTCGACTGCGTTCTAATCGTGCGAGTCTATTCGAATTGATCTCAGTCAGTGCAAAATCTCTTTTGCCGGATTAGCTCGCGTCTTCCTGATTGCTCGATTCAAAATTATAGTTGAATCAGTTCTCCAATGCTGACAACTGTTTCATCATCATTCCATACAATTGAACAACATGTTAATGTTAATTGTTTATCAATCACAGAACTGTGTGCGATAAGAACAATGAGATTAAAAGGGTCTACAGCAAAAAAACTGGCGACTCGAACATTAGGTTGTTATCTTTTTCAGGCTTTTCTCGGTGTCACTTCTCACTTTTCGTCTTTGACCGGCGCCCGCCCGCGTAGACCGCCGATCAGTAGCAATTCCACCTGAAACAAACAGCGTAACTTTTTTTTTAAATTACCCAAGTTTGAGGTATTGCCACATCCCTGATGAGGGCGTAACGCCGAAACGTCGGATTAAAGATGAGTATATTCCAACAATCGTGGTCCCCGGCTTTAACATCTCACACTGCAGTACAGTGTGACTTGTCAATATAATTTGACAATTTGACTGTCATGGTTGCCATCAAGCAGTAGAGATACGCATCAAGTTGTTTGTGTTTTTACTCGCGCTTGTCAGCAAGTGTTCATGCATTCAAAACCATACAGAAAAACTATTTTGTGCAAAGTGTTCATGAAAGCAAATCGTTGCTACCGAGAAAAGTTTATCGAAGAATTTAGCTGTATCTGATACTGTTTTGTTAACTAACCTTCCCGAGCGATATCTCGAACGCTGCCGACTAGAAAACTGCAAAGAAAAAGGAGATAATGATCACGGGAATCACGTAGGTGACTAATTAGGAAAGATGATACAGTCTCAATATAAATAAAAGAGACCTACCGTATCTGATAAAGTACTCCAGTACAGGTCTCCCTTGTCGAGTCCGATGACAACGTCGACGACACAGATGTGGATGAGATGGGCGTTATAAAAGACGCGACCCCGTCGAACCAATGGAACCTAACGTATCCCCACGGGATGTTCCCCTCTCATGTCAGGCGATAACACTTGACTATAACATTTATCTGCATAGATGGGTACAGGATAAAACGCGTTAGTCCGCCACAGCGTCCGCCACACCTATCACATTCTTCTCTCGCCCTCCGGGCTCACCTTTCTTGCTCGGTCTCTGACCCCGCCTCCTGCGCACTCACTCGCGCATTACACACCAGCTACACATATATGTACATGACAAACCCAAATGCTCCACGACATGAACGCGTTTATGGGGCCTGAATAGTGTGAAGTCAGTGATGCGTTTGCTCTTGGCAATGCGCCCAGCCGCCGCAGTGCGCGGATGGTAGACACGCGACGCGACCTGCGCTCTATTTTTAGCCTTATGTGACACTCGCGTTTTTGACCATTTTGCGCACATTCGAGTCACATGCAAGAGCTTGAAAGCTTTTTGGGAGCTTAAGTAGTTTTCTCTAACCGTGAGTGAGAACTATGACTGGTTACGATTGAATTCATAGAATCACTGTCCTCCGTAGTAGAGGCTGATGATGAGCCATGTTCTCGTTTGATTCCACCTTGCGGAAGTAGCGAGTGCAACATGCTAAGTACCAGGTTAGAACGTCACAGATTGAGCTGCGAGCGAGGTAGGTTGATTCACTATTTTATTCACTATTCTCTCTCATGATCACGGCAATATGGAGTTCACACCACCACACCATCACAACTTAACACAACCACACTATTCTCTACGACAGATTATGTTGATGGTGTGGTGGTGGTGTGGTGGTGTGGGTTGTGTGATGGTGTGATGGTGTGATGGTGTGATGTCCTATATGTGGTGGTGTGGTGGAGTACAGGAGTGGAGGTGTGGGTTGTGTAAGTAGTATGATGGTGTGATGGTGTGATGTCCTATTCGCCTCAGGAATCAGGAATGCCTACGCTCACCAACCCTGGAACACGTTGACCCGCCGCGGGCACTGCCAGCCCCACCACCCTGTTCACTGCGAGTGGATGAGGAGAGAGAAGAGGAACATCTGCGTGTCGGTCGACGAGATCGCGTAGAACCGCAGACATTGCGGATTTCAGACTTTGTCAAAGTTCTGTGCGATTCGACTATTAGGTTTCACTTTTCTGGTTTAGGATGCATTTTGATACAGTCTCGTGCGATTTGATTGTTACGTTTCACTCGTTTTATAACAGTGGTGGTTACATTCGATACACAATGAGTCCACGTTCCTGTTCTCATATTGTAAAGTAGATAGAAAGAGAAGCACATGAGGGGACGCCAGAAGAGGGCTGATGAAAATTTACTTCCATCTATTTAAGTACCTCAACTTTTTTTTTACCACATGGCCAAAATTTCTAATTCAGAAAATTGTTAAGACTGAAGCGTTTCATAAGTCAGATCATGTTAGTGTGCTCTGTACATTGAATATAGTTGAAGATGATTTTTCAAATAATGTATTAAACCGCCTCAATTACAAAAAAGCTAATTTTGAAGACATAAATTCTGAACTGGCGGAAATAGATTGGTTAGCTCAACTTTCTTCTCAGTCAGTAAACGACAACTATACAACATTCACAAAAATTGTAAATTCTATCGTCCAGAAATTTACCCCAGTTATCAAATCACGGTATGAAAAGAGTGATTTACCCAAATCCATTCGTGATCTTTACAATCGTAAAAGAGAATTGTGGCGAGTTTATCACCATTCTATTACTGCGTTCCCTCGCGTTTCTCATTCCCTCGCGTTTCTCGCTAGAGAGCGGTTGCCCTATTCGCCCCTCTCTCGCGCTGCTGCCGTATTGATCGCCCCCTGATCTACCGCAGCTTCACGCCAACTTGGCCCAGTGGATACGTTTTGAAACTGGGCCCGTACAGTGAGTCGGGTTAGCTGCTTCTCTTTCTCTCGCGCGCTTCCCTTTTCTCACTTTCTCACTCTTTTGGGTGGTTTTTGTATGGAGTAAAAGCCACCCAAACCAGGTACTGCCATGGATTCTTCTCAGTTCTCTTTCTTCTCTCGCATGCTCGAGCAGCAGAATCTCCTGATTGAGCAGCACGGCAAGCTCATCGCCAACCAGAGCAAGCAGCTGGAGGCTATTCAAGAGACTGTGTCACAAAACACCGCGGCCCTGTCTCGTCTGCTGGCAGCAATCGACTCGCCCCCTGCCGCCCGCTCGCCCCATATTCCCACGCTCACCTACTCGAGTGTGGCACGCGTGATGCACTCGGAGTCGGCTCGCTCCGTGTTCCTCGACAAGGCGACTCGCGCCGTTATCGTCGGTAGGGAGGAGAAGAAGACTGACGAGGAGACCTCCAAGGACGACTTCCTCTTCATCGGGGAGCTTGTCCGCGCCACCGGTGACGAGGAGCTGATCCAACTGTACGGCCAGAGGAAGATCTCGTGCCACCGCCACCCCGCTGTCCGACCGCCCAAGGGAAACCGCATCATCAAGGTCCAGCTGGAGACGAGCCAGCTCCGAGATCGTCTTCTTGCGGGCATTTACTCGCACAGGTGGAGCGCGCTGGAGAACGTACAGTTTCGCTACGCTCGCCGAGACTACACCGAGGAAGAACTGGCAGAAGACCGGGCCCTGCGGGGGCAGGCCAAGTCCCTCAATGAGTCTGCCGGCAAGGTCGCCTTCGTCGTCCGCGACTGCCGACTCGTCAAGCTGCGTGTCCCCCGCGAGTTCAAGGATCACACGTCGCCTTCCGCAGCCCCGCCTCCTTTGCCACTCGTCTCTGAGTTCGTGCCGCCCACCGTCCCCGCCTCCAGGAGGAGCCGTGTCACCGCTGTCACCACTGCCTCTGCGCGCTCGCAGTCTCGCGCGTCTCGCTCTCGTGCCGCTTCCTGTTCCACTGCGCGTTCTCTCTCTTCTACTCGCGGGTCTAAACGGGTTGCTGACGAGTCTGCCGGAGGCACTTTCCAGGAGCCGAAGCGGGTCGCCGGGGACGCTGCCGCTTCCTCTTCTGCCGCAGACACTGCCGTGACGATGGACGTGTCCGCCGTCTCCTAGGGAGCTCGCCAGGCCCCAGATCAATCTCCTCTCTATGCGCAGGTGGCTCCCCCTTTTGTAGATTCTGTAGATTGTGATTGTGATACTGTAAATTGTCATAATGTTGATTCTGGTAGCTCTGTCCGTATTCCGTTTTCGAAGGTTCTGTTAATTAACGTGCGCTCGGTCAAAAACAAGCTATATGAACTCGAACTTCTTCTAAACACCGAAAAGCCCATGATTGTTATACTTACCGAAACCTGGCTCAGCCCACACGAATCAATCGCTTCACTCTCACTGGGTGGTCGATATTCCATTTTGCGTTCCGATAGGCTCACTCATGCAGGGGGTGTAATGGCGTTGTATCAATCAAATATTTCTATTAAGCTAATCAGGTCAACATCGATCAACAATCTCTCCGAAATTCTCTCATTTGATGTTTTCCCTTCTGACAATTTGCACTTAGATAGACCAATACGCTTCATTGCTTGCTACCGTACGCCCGGCTCCACTCCCGAAATTAAACGAACAGGGTTCCAGCTCATTTCTGAATTAGACTCACTTATTGACTCCGAAAACAGGTCACATATTGTTTTAGGCGATTTTAATGCGCCTTCAATCGATTGGAAATGCGGTCGTGCTTTTGACTCCTTTGACAAATCGCTCTTGGATTTCGCTTGCTTACACTCAATGTTTCAAACGGTAAACAAACCTACCATGGTTAAACGTACCGGCATAAAATCAAATATTCTCGATATAATACTTGTCGACAATTCCTCTCTTGTAACTAGTACACGCATACTTCATCGCTTCAGTACCTGCGATCATCTGCCAGTTGAATTCATATTGCGCGTCGAAGACATGTCTGCACACCACAAACCTGATCTCGTACGAAACTATAGAAATGTAAACGGGGATACCATTAACAATGCTATTGATTCTATTCGCTGGACGCGTGTTTTTATTGGCAAAACAGTTGAACAAGCTGCATCCAAGTTTTACGAAATCATACATGACATAATTGATGCTCACATTCCGCTTGTCGCTCCAGCTAACAAACGCCCCCGCCCATTACCTCGTTATCTAACTAAGCTGAAGCGACAAGCCAATAAACTTTCATCAACGAGACCCCACTCCATCGATTCTAATAGGTCACAGCGTCGCCTACGTAAAGCAATAGTTTCTTGGAATTGCAAGCGTGAATCTAAATTGATCGTTAATGGCAATAAATCAGCTTTCTATCGTGATGTTCGAAATAAAATGCATCCCGATGGTGGCATCGGCGCAATTTGTCACGATGATATTTTCATTCACAATGCGCTGGACAAATGTGAGATCTTTGCTGACTATTTTGAATCAGTTTATCGCGATTCCATCACACCACCTGGTGCTGACTTGCCTAAACTACCACATTCACTTGATATGATTGACATTACCCTTCTCGAAGTTCATAAAATCATTTCCAAACTCGATTCCAAATATAACACTTCTCCAGATGGTATTAACAACGTGTTTCTGAAACGTACGGCAACTTCCATATCGGTTCCATTGACGATTCTTTTTGCAATGTCCATGTCTGTCAGAGAAATCCCATCTATTTGGAAAGAAGCTTGGGTGAAACCATTATTCAAAAAAGGCGCACGTGAATCTGTCTCAAACTACAGTAGGGATGTCAAGGGGTATTTTCAAGTGTCACGGATATGTGCTTACTGTATAACAAAATGAAGTAAATTCTATGTAGTTTCGAAAAAATTCTACTTGAATTAGTTGTTTTCTTTCATTTCCGCGTTACGCGCATCGAAAGCGCGCGGTTTGAGGGCGCGCGCGGCACACAACTTCACAGAGAAAAGCTAAGCCACGCCCCCTTCCCGACGTCATTTTCATAGGATCAAACCAGTTTTTGTCAAAAATTAAAGGTATTGACACGTTCCAGCACCAAACGGAATGCACTACCAGATACAACTTTTTATGGTGCGTCGAATGGTGTATTTCGTTTGGCGCTGGAAGATGCCGCATTTTTGTGCCACCTAAGCTCCGCCCACTTGACATCCCTAAACTACAGACCGATTTCTCTCACATGTAGCATCTCTAAAGTTATGGAAAGAATATGCGTTCAGCAGATTACAAAATACTTAGAAAAGCACAACCTACTCTCCAAAAAACAATTTGGTTTTCGCAAAAATCGATCCACTAATGCACAACTAATTGAATGTCATATGAATTGGTGCAAGCATATTTCATCTGGTTCCGTAATAGATTGCATCTATTTCGACTTTAAAAAAGCATTTGATTCCATCAACCATGACCTTCTTTTCAAGAAACTTGACGCTATCGGTATTCGCGGTAATGCTCTTGGCTGGATAATTGAATTTCTCAAAAATCGCAAGCAATCTGTTATGATTGGATCTAAGCGTTCCTCACCGCGCACTGTTAATTGTGGCGTTCCACAAGGTTCGTGTCTTGGACCCTTGCTGTTCAACATTTTCATAGATAACATTCCTGATAATTTACCAGATGGCGTTTATTATGCGCTTTATGCAGACGATTTGAAAATTTACTTTCCTTTTGATTTTACCAGTACTTCTGCGAAGTCTATTTTCCAAAAAGCCATTGACATAGTCGCAGCATGGTCAGCTTCATGGGGACTTCAGATATCCACTGAGAAAACTCAAATATTGCATGTAGGCAAGCGGAATCCAAAGCACACTTATATCGTCCACGACTCAACTCTCAAACCAGTAGATTCTGCAAAGGATCTTGGTATTCTCATGAGTAATAACTTATTGTTCCGTGATCATTTCAAACAAATAATTCAACAAACTCTGTATTCTATAAATGATTTTTTTCGGACATACAAAACACGAAATCCCACACTACTCACCGCATACACAACCTATTTTCGCTGTAAATTAGAATATTGCACTGAGCTCTGGAACCCTACTGATGTTGCTTCTGTAAACCTAATTGAGAGCATACAACGCTATTATACTCGTCGTGTGTGTCAGCGTATCGGGCGCAGCCTATCATATCCTCAACGCCTTGAGCTTTTCAATCTTCAAACTCTCGAAAATAGACGATTCTTGAATGATGTCACATACATTCACAAAGTAATCCACTCGAAAACTATATTGGACTATCATGGTCTTTTTGCAATTATTCCATCTCGTACTCGTGGCTCTCATGAATTTAGAATTGTTCCATCATTTGATCACACAGGCCGTACCAGCACTTTTTTAAGCAGAACCTTCGCAATATGGAATGCGCTTTCTCGTGACCTAATCTCCATCAATGATCCCTCTATCTTCAAATCACAACTCTCTACATTAGATCTCATGCCACCTAGCAAATTGCGCAACCTATAGAGAGCTCTCCCCCCACTTCCTTTTCCATGTAATACTATGTGATTATGTTCGTGTTCAATATCATTGAATCCCCGTTTATACCTGCCGTTTGTATTGCTCACTTTTTGTTTATAATTGCGTTTTTTTTCCATGTTATCGGTAATAAACCTATCTACCACTGCGAGAGCAGACTACAGAAAATTGTCTAAAAAGATCAAAAAAGAAACAAGAAAATACCTTTCCAAAATCGAGCACAAAACAGTAGACGAATACAACGGAATATTCCGTTATGTCAGAAGTAAGTTAAAACTCCCAAATTCAATTCCAGCCTTAGTTTCTTCTGATGGAGCGAGTTTGTCTGATGGTGACAAAGCAGAAACGTTCAAAAAGCAGTTCCAATCAGCATTTACAAAGGATAATACTCAATCGATTCCAAACATGGACTCGCAATCCCCAGTATCACCTGTTCTCCATTTAGAACCATACGTCATATACCATTATCTAAAGAAGCAACCACTCAAGTTTTCGTTCTCAAAAGAAGGGTTGAATCAGTACATCCTTAAGAAATGTGCTGTTCCACTAGCGGTTCCGTTGTCAATGATATTCACACAGTCTATATATCTATCCGAATTGCCAGATGATTGGAAGATAAGTTATGTTATTCCAATTCACAAGAAAGGCATTAAATCCAAGCCAGAAAACTATAGACCAGTTTCTCTCACTTCTCCAGTCTGTAGAATGTTTGAGAGAATTATTGCTGATGCTATCTATCAATCCGTTGGCAATCGTTTTGCTGATGTCCAATATGGTTTCTTGAAAAAGAGATCCTGTGTTACTCAATTATTATCCACAATTAGTGATTGGCAAGCTCATTTAGCCCAAAAATCGACCATAGATTGTATTTACTTCGATTTTCAAAAAGCTTTTGATAAAGTAAGCCATGCTAAACTCCTTTACAAGTTGGACAAATTCGGAATTGTGCAGAATAGTCCAGTTTATAACTGGATTCAGGCATTCCTATCTAACAGAGTGGCCTACGTGCGCATAAACGAATCCCTCTCTAGCCCTTTTGATGTAACCAGTGGAGTTCCACAAGGATCAGTCCTTGGGCCTCTTCTCTTTCTGATTTTCATTGACGACATAGTAAAATGTATGGAGGAAGGCACCAGTTGCAACATGTTTGCAGATGATTTGAAAGCATATTCTAGTGATCAGAACTCTCTTCAAAAAACAATAAATAACGTGGCTGAGTGGTCTCATAAATGGCAACTGCCACTAGCTGAAAATAAACTTCAAGCTATAAGTATAAGAAATAAAAATACGCCTAGAAATTACAGTATCAAAGGTCAGCATATAGAAAACGTTTCCACAGTTAGAGACTTGGGAATCAACATTGATTCTGATCTCAAATTCTCAGGTCACATTGAAACCATAACAAAATCCACTACTGCTAAAGTCAATCACATCTTGCGTGCATTTTCCAGTACAGACACATCATTATATGTGAAATTGTTTAAGACTTATTCGCCCTTGTCTCGAATACGGTACAGAAATATTTAATCAGCCAAGTAATAGCAGTCTCACAAAACGCTTAGAGACACCATTGCGGTATTTCACAAAGGAGGTTTTCAAAAGATGTAATCCATCTTTACCTATACCATCATATCCAGATCGTCTTGCACTGATGGGTTTGCAGTCACTATACGAACGTAGGCAACATAATGATTTAGTAACCTTATACAAGTCCTTACAAACCAATTACATTTAGATCAAAACCACATTCCAGCCATTCATCACTCGTGATACAACACTAGATCTCACGAAAAACAAATTGCGATTCCTAGAAATAAGTATAAAGATGAAAATTTCTACTTTAATCGGGTAGTTAAACCGTGGAACAATCTTCCGTTCAACATTGATAACGTATATTCAATTTCCGATATGAGAAAACTACTGTCGAATTGTGACGTATTAATGTTTGGTCAACTCCCCCACTTTTTGTAGACTTATTTTATCTTTGTCGAGTAATATGTTGATGTTAGTAACCTATCATTTTTGTACGATTTTTATGTAACGTGAGGGCCCCCCAATAAGTAGCTGACCACTTGCACTGGTCAGCCTAGGGTTAGCCTTGTTTATCCACATATTTTTCATGCTTGCCTTTTATCGTTATTTACTTCTCCCTTGCCGTGGAAATAAACACTTCAAATAAATAAATAAGTTAAGGTTAGGTCTGAGTTCGTATCTTGATGTTCTGCTTCCTCTCTCTCGCTTGCAACTCCGCTCATCCTCTACCAGCAGTAGTCCGTCACTCCTGCCACCACGCAGAGAGCGAGGCCCATGATGGAGCTACAATGAACGTCACATCAAAAAGTCAAAAGGCCAAAATCAAGTGTCCACACTGGCACAATGGAGCTACATATCCTAACATTGCCTTGCAAATTGTAAAAGCAAATGTTACTCTTGTAAAAGCAGTTGTAATTACAAGAAACAAATGTTTTCGCAATCGACACTTGACATTGCAAGATTTCATGCAACTCCCGATTTCATGCATCTGGATCTGACACTGCTCCACCTCCCCTCCATAGTTCAGATGACCTCGCAGAATGCCTGCGCCGGTTTTGCCCGATGCATCCGGGGCTAAATGAGAATGTTATATACAACTTATAGTTCATGCTTCTCGAGGATCGTTGATTGATGTCGCATTTCAACTGTATTTTCTCTGTTTCGTGAAACGTATAAGAGTTGAACGCATTGTCATATTGCTTTTCAGAGACTGCGAAACAAGTAGAAACTGTGAAACGTATCGTCTACCTGGAAGCAATACGTTTTTATCGAACGCGGTAAGATTGACATGTCCTCCATGGAAGTCGTGGAAGATGCGAGTGGCGGAATCCTAACAAAAATATGAAAGCGAATGCCGAATTTGCATTTTGAATACGACTAGCAGTTTCACATCTTCCGCACACTCCAGAGAAACAGAGACGTTGTTGATGGAAATGAGAGACAACAGGTTTCGAGGGTACAGGACATTGTAGAGAAATGGGTTCACTGATTTCTGAAGAAGTTGTTGTTAAGTTGCAACCTCACCGTCTTTTACCATGTGAGTCGACAGCGCTCGAACATCCTTGACCCTTTCGTATAGTCTTCCATCAAATTGAGCGTTGGCTACTTGTGAAAGTAGAAATAGTAGAAACAATAACAGCACTCTGAAAAAAGAAATTGAAATCTAAGAACAAGGAACTGAAGTGCAACAAGGTAAACCATTATCTCAGCACACTTGACTATCACTGAATCAATCGTAAATCAATCAACAGACAGCGGTTGGAATAAATCAGTGAGATAAATCTCTTTTATCACCACGAGTTCTTCAGCAATAGAAAACAAACTAATCCGCAACTTTGTCTTGATTTCCCACATGAGAAGAAGATTTATTAGGACCGCGTACGGATACTTGAATCGAAATCGATTGATGAATCATCGAGAAGACAACAAGAGAGGACGTATGGCACAACATATCTTCTATAATTGATCAATCAATGCTTCGAAATGATTTTCTCGCAAGACTCAATCACAATCACAAAGAGTGTCAATTGTATCACATACAAAATTTCGCAATCAGAAAAAGCGCCGCCTGCTTCTCTCTCTCTCTCTCTCTCTCTCTCTCTCTCTCTCTCTCTTTCTTTCTCTCTTCCCGCGGTTGAGACGCGGAGAGAGTGTTGAAAATTGGAGAACCAGATTCGTGGCGCGTGCGGCTACTGGGCTCTGAAGATAGTTGTCTGATCTGTCTTGTTCGTGAAGCATAGTCGTGTTATGACGCACACATCACCAAAAACTTATAACGAGGTTCTCATGCTTTCGTTTTGTACGTATCATAATCATATTTGTGATTCAGAATAAACATCTGAATTGAATTTATTTGATTTGAGCTGAAACGTATGATTAATTATGCCAACTATGTACGTGTTTACCGAACGTTGTTAACGCCATTTTCGCCAGCACTCTAGATTCACATTTGCATTTCATCTGCCGTCATTTCTCAAACGGACGCCTGCCGAACCATCTACAGTTCGTAATTGGAAACGAATATGAGTGTTATGATAAGTATGTACCTTGATGACGAATCAATTATGTAACAGTTATTGTGAACACAATATTTCATAAAATAGTAAACGCAATCCGCGGAAGATTGGCACACACCGCGTTGTTTGGAATTTCAGTTCATAGTGCTAACTCAACGAAAACCAGAAGGTACACACTCACTACCTCTAAAACCGTGTGCACATGTTTTGTGTATGGTCTCAGTTGTGTTCCACTTTGGTTGGCCAATTCAAATTGTGCGTATTACCATTAAAGTCAGATGTTCGAATAAAGGTTAGGAACCGAGCGGCATTTGAAATGCATGTTTAACGTGGATTTCCATCTGCTCGGCGTGGTTGTAACGACTATCAGAATTTATCACAACCTTTATCACATGCCATGAAAATCCCAAACTTTACTGACACCGACGCTTTATTTGGTATCGAAATTCAAAACGTGAGTTTTTTTTTTAAATTCATTTTTGAGTAATAAAGACTATCGCAGTTTGGACTCGACTGTATGTTTGTTACTTCCATCTTCGGTCCGGTGTTGAACGTTTTCGGAATATACACCATTATCTTCCACTCGCTGCCGTCTATGAAAGACTACACGCGCTACCTCATAGCGTTGCATGTAGTTTTGTTGTTCACCGAGGCGTTTATTGGCGAGTGTCGCACCGTTTTGTACCTACCGCTTATGAGCTATTATATGCACGGCATCATACCGCATTTGGTTGGTTCTCATACTTGCACGGTTAGTACAAATTGAAAACGCAGCCCTCAACACTTTTTTCAGGTTGTAATGTTTATGATGATAATAATTTCTGGTTGGTTGGCATTTGTTCTGCTGAGCTTCAAAGCTAGGGGGCACAAACGATTTTATAAAAATTAAAATTTCGAAATTTTGTTCATACTATCGTTTAATACACTACTAATGGTTGCTGAAAACCGAATTTAAACTCAAAAACGAGTTCAGAAAAATTAATAATCTTTGATATATCACCATTCTTGAGGGGGCGAAAATGATGCCAATTTCGATCAATTATTGATTTTTCATTTTGATGCATCGAATAGGAATGGACGAGGTCATGTTTTCTGGATAGATTGTGTCCTAATCTACATTTCTGCAAAAGTCGCATCCATTCCTTTTCGATGCATCAAAAGTTATGACCGAACGGAATTGCGGAATCTGAGCGGAGTAAAATATTCGCCCTTTGAGCCCTCTATTCAAAGCGCAAGTTCTTTTGGATCGAGAGTCGAGATTGTGCTTGACACAAAAACAGTTCAAGCAGTTCTATATTATCGTAAGTTTGATTATATATATATATATATATATATATATATATATATATATATATATATATATATATATATATATATATAAATACACATGTTTGTTATATTCTCAGATGCTTTCTATTGTACTTGCTCCCATGACATTGTTTGCGATTCTAGTTTATGAAAATCAAACAGACGTATTCATCTACACCCAAAAGGTGCAAAAGTGTAGTAAAATATTCATACATCTAATAATTAAGTTCTATCCCGAGCTCGTTCCGATACTGCGACACACATCTGCGTTTTTCATCACTTTTCCAGAGCATAATCGGTGGGTGGCAGCGATCGGCATATATGGTGCCTTCGATCTGGTCTTGATCGTGAGTTAATCAAACGCCATGTTTTTAAGTTGTGTAATTTCTTGCAGTTCGTGTTGCTTTCTGTACAATGTGCTATAGCAGTATCGCATTTGAAAAAACGAACAAGTATCTCGGAAAAGACACGACAAATGCAACTCAAGTTCTTTGTTTTCCTCATAGTTCAAGTAAGTGCAGTGATTCGATCGATCGACACAATATTTTGATAGGTCTGCATTCCGACACTTTTAATATCGACTCCTTTGATTTGTCAAATGTTTGTTGTTATCAATGAGATTTGGTTTGCCCACTGTGAGTGATGTTACTTGTTCCATTTCCACAAAGAAGTAATGTCTCTTCACTGATGATGACTCCGGATTGTCGGACGGTGTTCATCGTCTGATGATAGGAGTCGAAACAATGTTCACCACTTCTAGATCTCTCTTTGTTTTTCTAAATGATAATGTTTCAGTTCTAGCCGCAGGTGTGTTTCCAATGATTTGCATGCATGGACCGGTTGCCACCGTATGTCTTTTCGTCTTCAACAAGTGCTATCGAAAATGGCTGCAAAAGTTGATCGCTCATAAAAGTGAGATTTTGACGGTATCGTGAAAATGAGAAGCTCTTTTTTTCAGTTTTTCGAAGACCCGAGCGACCGGATAAGGTGTTCAACACAAGAAAGATAACAACGAACGTTAATTCATAATGCTAAATGAATAAGTAGCATCATGCAACTTTTCAAGTGATAAATTATATCAAATTAGAGAATGGCTATGTTTTGTAGAGAAGGACATTGTTTGACTATGGTGTAGCGCCATAGTTTTCTTTCGATCCCCTCCAAAGAGTGACATCTTGCATCGGGATGGGGGGGGATTACTTTTAATAGTTTTTTTACAGTTTTGAGTACTTAACATAGGGCAACATAGGACACACAACATAGCCTACGGTAGGATAATAAAATGAGAAAAAAGAACAAACAGTAGACCATAAGAAAACTACAAAATTACCTTTACCTTTACTCACCAACTGTATACTATGATTATGTGCTGATCACAGAGTTTCACTATGATTATGTGCTGATCACAGAGAGTTTTAATTTTATCTACACTATCCGGAAGCTTTCCCAGCCGTCAATCGGCCAGGACAGAAAAATTGCATAATTTTGTACAATTGATGTCCATAAACTTTTAAAACTCTCTCAGACGGGAGCATATTTCTTTTAGTTGTATTATTTATAGCTCTCTGATAACCCACACATTTCCATGTTTGATTTATTAAGTTATGTGTTTACTGGCTTGACTACTGTTTTGCAACAGTAATTGCTGCAGCTGGCTCACGAGGCAGGTGTTCAGATAAAACATATAAAATATTCCAATATAAAACGTCTAAGGACGCTTTTTAACACCAAAGCCCATCAAAGCCAAGTTTAGCATGATTTCGAATATGTTACCGAAAATCTCATTTATATATAAAGATCAACTGAGATCCAATATATACATTATGTACATCTGCGATTGCAAGTAACAACGTGTTCACAAAGATACATTCCCTCCCCCGTACTAGCACTGACTGCGTAATTATTTACGGCTGTAAGATGAATTCATTCACATGCCTTTAAAAAATAAACCGTTACGCGCAGCGGTCAGCCTAAAGTACCGTACTGGTCCTTAACACGGCCCAATGTGAGGAATGTAACTCACATTCGTCAAATCCATCACATGGCCTCTAACACGCTTTGTTTTGCATCTTTTGAGTCGTTCAAGAGCTCTTTCTAAAGGAATGTACCACTCTGAATTTTGTATGTAAACTACGACTACCATGTAAAAGAACATGAGAATACAATCACTTTTCATCAATAAAATATATGCTGAAAATGAAGATAGGGTGTTGAAAACGCACCGCGAATTTCGTAGTGAGAAATACCGGAATGTGCCGTAGAACATTCCGTTCGCACAAAGCAGACGATTTAATGGAATGTTGCATATGTTATTGTGTGTATATGCACAGATGATTATCATTGATAGTCATATGAGCATACAAATTTCTGGTTTTAGAAGTGTGCGTAGTGCATCTACGGCATATTTCGCTTCTCACTACGGAATTCACAACTTCGCGATGCGTTTTCAACACCTTATCTTCATTTTCAGCATAGAGTTTATTGATGAAAAGTGATTGTATTTTCATGTTCTTTTACGTGGTAGTCGTAGTTTACACACGAAATTCAGAGTGGTATTCCTTTAAGACACGCTATTAAAGGAACAGTGGCGCATTATTTTCGACCTTGGATCATTGCTTGACCAAGTGGAATGCAAAATAAACAAAAAAAGAACGGTTGGAAGCTGTTACCGCGTTACCACACTAATTACCACAACCGTTCCCGTTACCACACAAAAATAGGCGTTCAAATTCGCGCCACACGGTCTCGATCGCAGTGCACGTGCGCCGGCCCACTCATCAGCTGTTTTTCTTTTTCTTTTTTTTCGTTTATTTGTGTGATTGTTGATTATCAAGATATTACTTTGTAAACAAAATAATGCAAGCAGTTGATTACGTGGCTATGAACTACATAGTCCGATGGTGATGATGTTATGTTGTTCGAGCGAATGGTTGTTTGTGCACTTGTTTATTCATTCTAATGTTCAGTTCGTTATTGTTTGTTTTGATTACTTGTTCATTCGTTTGTATTAGCTTCTACGTATAGTGTGATTACGATTAGATTTCAGGTAGGCGTTGTGCCGGTCAGGTGAGGTGAGCTGGTCGCCGCGGGTCGGCCGGCCGCAAGCCGTCGTTGTCTCCCACAACCCCCAATTGTACGGTGAGTGTGTTTTTGTTATTTGATTTGTATTTGTTGTTATATATAGAATTAATTTGTCATATGATTGTTGATGACCATACACTTGATTGTGACGTGTTTCCAGTTCTCGTTGCGTGCGTGCTGTGTGCTGCGCGCAGTGCAACGACGGCGCGATCATCGGCAAGCCCAGCACGAGACTAGTGAGTATGCAATTGTTGTTATGTTGTCTTGTGAACTCTTTGCCGTTGATGTACGTGAATGGTTTTAGCAACATGTTGGTATGACAAACAGCTAAAGCTAATGTTTCAATATGAAATCAATCACGAAAATTCAACTCCCATAACTTGATAAATTGGTTGATATACATAACGCGTGTATACATGAAACTTCAGACGTCTACGATGAGATGCCCACCCTCCTACACGCTCCAAGCCTGGAGAAGGAGATGAAGAAGGAGGAGAGAACTCGACTTGCTGTTATTGTAGATTCATTTTTATTTTGGTTATACTCTTATTGTTATTGTGCGCAAACAAGCTGCTCTGTCATAAACATGCTTGATTGATTGAACCGAATGTGAGATTGTTTGTGCATTATGTACAAATGTTGTAGTGAGCGTGTTTCGCAACCACCAAACATGTAGAGACGTGGTTCGTGTCGAGGAGTTTTTTTCTCGCAAGTCTGGTGTTGAAACATACACTTCGTTGGTCTCTGCATCGGATCGGTTTGCTCACCGCTATTATAATTTGTCTATCCAGTTCATCTCGCATGTGCCTTTGTGGCGCAGCTGGTTAGAGCGGCCGCCAGTGACCGCAAGGTCGCGGGTTCGAATCCTCTCTTGTTATATATATATATATATATATATATATATATAGTTTATTCATATGAATTTTGGTGATAACACGGGATAAGAGAAGGAGATACAATAAGATGCTCGGGAGACAGCAGCCCCCGTCGTCGGTCCGTATCCCTGCGACCCGGTACAACCGCACTCTCCCCAGAAATCAGAGTTAACATGATCTATGCAGGGAAAGTGCAGTCTCATCACCCGAAACGAGATAAAAGTGAGTGAGAAAAACGGTCTATATGTGCCGTTTGTCACCACTTCTGAATAAGAGCGAATAAATTCTCAACAGCTCATCTCGATCATGGTGACGCGCGCGAAATTTGAAAGTTTCATTACCACACGCGTCTGCTAAACGCCCATGTTCCTTTAACAACAGAAAATTTCGATTCACTTATTTTCGCGAAAACAAACTATGCTACAAGCGTGATCAGTCGTGAATAACCCAACTTCTCTTTGCGAACGGGATGACTCATCGCAACAGACTACAAACAAGACAGCTGGCGGAGGTGCGAACGTATGCTCGCCCCGCCCGGCCCCGCCCCTCAAAACCCCGCCCCTCGCGGTTCGAATTACTATGAAAGGAGCGTCCAACGGAAAGGAGAGTGATCGGATGACAACGTGCTGTATCCCATTGGATGCACTGTTCTGATCTGGCCACTGCAACATAAAGAGCAAACTTCACATAAAACGAAACTTTGACTTCGCCAAGGCATTCGACAGAGTCTGCCACAACAAGCTTGTGCTAAAACTCAACTCATACGGGTTTAGCACACCCGTCGTCAATTGGATACGTAACTACCTCGATGGCCGCATTTTCCAAGTACGAGTCAACTTCTCACCGTCCAGAGACATTCTATCAGGAGTGCCACAGGGGACGGTTCTCGGTCCCGTCCTCTTTAACGTCTTCACCGCCGATCTCATACCTCAATTTCGTGAGCACGTCACCTGCCGTGCCTACGCAGACGACCTGAAGTTCTACCGTCCGTTTGGTCAACACGATAGCCGTCAACCACTCCAAGACGCCATCGACATCGTCAATCAGTGGTCCACACTCTGGCAACTGCCTCTAGCCGCACACAAGACCAAGGCGCTGTACATTGGAAAGAAGAATCCACGCCACATCTACACAGTAGACTCAACTTCCATCGTTGGAGTCGACGAAATTGTAGATCTTGGGTTCACCATAACCTCAGATCTACACTTCACCAAGCCCTGTCGCATCATCTACTCGAAGGCGTACAACAGGGCGTACACCATTCTTCGCTCGATCGTCTCCTCTGACAGGCAGATGCTCATCAACATTTACACCACCTACGTGAGACCGCTCTTGGAGTATGGCACGTGTGTGTTCAACCCATCGGACAAGGCATCTATTGTACTACTCGAGCGCGTGCAGAACTACTATACACGGGTCGTCTTCGCGCGCACAACGTCACTCGGATTCGACGCGTCTCCAGAACAACGCAACGGGGTTTTCCAGTTACAGTCACTCGAAAAGCGCTGCCACATCAACGACATCGTGATGCTCTACAAGGTACTTCATGGCTTCGTGGAGGTTGACGCATCTAGTTTCTTCCTCTTTATGACTGATAGGTTCGGTGCTCCCAAGCTCGTTCTTCCCAGATTTAGGCTATCAATCAGAGAGCGCGTTTGGAACGTGCGAGTCTGTAAATCCTTATCTCTTGTTTCGCTGTATCATAGTAGATGTCTTACCTCAACGACACCGTCTGCCGCTCCCCTGAGGGCGGCTTCCCCTGCTGCTTTCAAACGGTGGCTCCCCATTTAACTTTGTTTTGTTGTATCTTTTTTTTCACGTGTTATTATGCAACCGTATAAATTATAGTTTTTTTAAGTTTAGAAAGTAAATTTAATTTTTTGTAATTTTTTTTAAGTAAATTTAAGTTTTTTTCTTTCTTGATTGTGATCGAATGTGAATGTCGCTAGTTTCGTTTTTTTATGCAAGTACATAAATTTACCGTAAATTGAAGTAAGTATTTTCAAAAATCATGTTAAAGATACAGGCCGTAATCGTTCTTTCCTGCCCACGAAAACTCGCACTAACATAGTAATGAAAACCAAATGTTTCTATCAATCAATCAATCAAATCAATGGAAGCAGATC